>JAUMJK010000138.1:3000000-3235000 GCA_033558105.1 Coccyzus lansbergi | reverse complement strand
AAGTAGTAGGAAGAAATAAAGTGCATCCCGAGCCTGGCTGATGATGCCTGACAGGCTAGGAATAGGAGAACTGGTTCCAGGGAGGAGTGGGGAAGGAGGGGGAGAGGGTCAGGGGGTTGCAAGCATTGCAGTATCCAGTTGGTGACTTAGGGAGAAGGGGTCTCCCGGGGGCTAGTCCCCTCTCCTCAGTGTATGTTCCCCATCCCATCCGGAGACGCCACCCGGCCTGGGGATTCTCGCTGTAGCCTTAGGGCCGAGCCCCTCACCTGGCCCCGCTCCCCCCACCCCTGAGCGGTACAGAGTGTCGATGGGTGGGGTAAGACTTATTTATTCTTCCTTTTTTACATCACAACTTTGCCGGCGAGGATAGGGGGAGGGGGGAGGGGAAAGCCAGCTCTCGCCAGGTTCGCTTTATCGCGAGATCTAGGCAATTAAAATAAAATTAAAAGAAATAAAATAAATCCACCCCTCAGGTGGAGCCGGATTTAGCAGGGAAGCAGCTTCCCGGCTGCGATGCCCTCCCTGATCCCACGATCCCGGGACAGATCGGTGCGGGAGGCATGTCCCATGTGCCCCCTCCCCACCTTCGTCGTCGTCGTCCCCCCTCCCCCCGCCCCTTACCTCCCGCCCCACATCCCTCTGCTCAGCGAAACGTGAGGCCCCTCTGGGGGCAAAGAACTGACCCCCTGCCCCTCCCCGGCCCTCACCCCAAGGGAAGGGGGGGGGGCACGACCCGAGAGCTCCTCCCGACGCGGCACAAGCAGCGCAAAACCCGCGGCCGCGCTGTCCACCGGCCCTCCTGGCCCTCCCTCCCTAATTAGTAGCCGTGGGGAGAGCCCCGATTAATTTAAATGCTTTCTTCGCAGCGCTATAAGGGCGAGAGATATGTGCGAGGCCGCAGACGGGTTATATTATTTTCGGGCTGTCGTTTGGGGCGGGTCGGGAAGGGGGGAAAGCCGCGGAGGGACCGCGGAGGATGCTCTCGTGCTTCCCGGGAGATCACGCCTCCTGCAGCATCCCCCCCGGCCCCAGGGAAGCGGTCAGGCTTTTCTGGAAACTTTGCTCCAAAAGGGTATCCTCGCGTTGCGTAACATTTTCCGAGGATTTTCATTACACGTTCAGGCAAAGGTAACACAATCATAGAGGGGAAAGTTTCTTTCCGTGGCCTTTTCCCCAGACGGGCTCCGGTCTCAGCCGGAGGCGAGGGCGTCTCCGGGTCGGTAGCCCAAGGGGAGGGCAAGGGAAAGCCGGGCCGAGGTCGCCCCTACAAACTCCTACCGTAAAAATAAACCTCCCTCCGCCTCTGCCTCCGCACCCTCCGTGCGAACCGAGCTCGGGGAAGGCTCCCGGGAGCGCCTGCAAAACACGGGGGAGAGGGAAGCGCTTTCCCCAGCATCACCCCCGACACGGGCAAGGGAGGCAGAGCCCCCTGTCGCCCTGAGGTGGGGCACCCACCGTGAACCCCCGCATTTCGCTGGCGGCGGCTCCCTCCGGCCCCAGGGGCCACCAGCGGCTGTTTTAAACTGGGGGGACGGGGAATTCGGGGGGATCCGCATTGAGGCGCTCGCAACAGGTACGCAAGGATGTTCCCTCTCCGCCAAGCTCTTCTCTGAAGGAAGACGTTGGTGTTTTTTTGAGAGAGACCTTCCTGCAGAGGACTAAATTTTTGTGTGTGTGTGTCTGTCTGTTGTTGTCAGTGGGAAGAAAAAGGAATTTGCGTCCCAATCTTTTTCGAGGATAAAGAGACTTGAGAAGAGCAACGTAAGAGACAGGCTCAGCTGTAGAGCGTAGTCGGCCAAGTAGTTGCAAATAAATCTACGAGAGGTAAAAGAGAAAGTGCGGAAACTTTCCCAAAGGTCACGTTGAAAGTAGCGGAGAAATTTCTCTCCCAAGTTCTCTGCTCTTGCCTTTCGGGGGGGGTGAGAGCTGCCCTGAAATCGCCCTCAGCCGTGAGAGCCGGGCTCGAGCACTCCCCCTTTGCCCCTCCAGAGCCCAGTAAAATCAGAGAAAGTTAACAGTACTGGGAAGGAGGACGAGCGCTTTTATTTAAACCATACTTGAGAGAGAAAACGAGGTGGGAAAAGCGATTAAAAAAAAAAAAAAATCATCCCGGCCCTATAGCACAGACGGAGTATCCGTCGTTTGCTTTTTTATATACAACTCGTTTGAAAATCTAAAAGAAAAAAAAAAAACCACTAAACAAGAAAGCAAAACCTGTGTAGAGAAATCCTATCACTATTTCTGTTTCCCAAGAGCAAACACGAAGGCTCCATCCGGGCTTGGGAGCTGGACGGGGATCCTAGTGCCACCAGCGGCCCCAGGCAGCACTTGGGGAGAGCTCAGGGGGAGCCTGAGGGGAGCGAACCCTCCGCGCATGTCATCGCAGGCATTAATTCATCCATAATAATTCATTAGAAAGGAGCGTTAATTACTTCCTCTGCAATATTTTGCGGGTTGCAGGCGAGCCCGGAGAGGGACCGGGGGGACAGCCCGTGCCCTGCCCGCTCCCAGCCAAGAGACGGCTTTCAACAGCCAAAATTGTCTCTTTTTCACGGAAAAGGATAGACCTCTTTCTGCTTCGTTATTCCCTCCGTTTGTTTGTGGTGTTTTAAAATTAATATTATTATTTATTTCTTTTTTTTCCAGCGTCCCCGTTAACGCGCAGGCGATAAATTAATCACGTAAAAGAGAGGAAATAGCCCGTATTTCTTTTGCAGACGTTCCTGCCTGCACTGCCTACGGGAGGCGGTGGGTTCAGTACTCGGATCAGTTTGGCCTTTAAAACCAATAACGCGGCGAGATTTGGGCGCAGAAGGCCTCTGAAAATAAAATAATTTAAAAAAAAAAAAAAAAAAAATCCCAGGGAAACAGCAGATGCCTCCCTTTCCCAGCTGGATGTTGGGGATCGTTTAAATACCCTTTTTTCCCCCCCTTCGAGGGCCCATAATAAAAGCGTCGAAAATGACACCGGTTTCCGTCCGAGGTGGAATATTTGCTGCTGGAAGGTTGTTATTTCTCGAGGTGGAGAGAGGATGGGGAAGGGCTGCAGCACCCAAGGCCGGACCCTCTCCCCGCACCTCCTGCCGCCACACTATATTAACTCCCACTTAAGGCGGCAAATAATATCGTTCATTCATCTTTTTTTCCAAGTTGATTTATAGCGATCGACAGGTTAAAGCGTCATCTGACTTCATTACTTTTAAAAGCTGTCTATTCCAGATCTGTCACTTTTCATCACTTAAAGCGAATAAAACGGTTGGAGAAATGAATTGAGGGAGACTCGGAGATCGTGTTTATAATTCTTTGTCTCGACGTTAACGTTCTTAATGGCCTGACCTGCGCGGGGAGCCCGGGCGCCTAATGCGGAGATTAAAAACAATAATAAAAAGAAAATCAACGCGCCAGCCTCTAAAAGTTACAGAAAAGGTGAGAAAGTGACAGGGGACAGAGGGAGACGGGACAGAGGTGACACGCAAACACCCTTTGAATCCTCATGTATGAACATACATGTGCTGCTGCGCCCAGAAAGGAGGGAGATAGGGGTTAGCGTCGAGGTAGCAATAAATAAATCTCTTTTCTCTGTACCCTCCCCTCACTCCTACTAGGGCTGTTTAAAACGTGGTGGGAAAAAAGGAAAAGAACAAATAAAAAAAAAAAAATTAAGGGCAAGGTATCTCTGATCCCTTTATCTCACAGAGTATTTTTCAAACATCATTAAACATTATTTTTTTCAGCTCTAGCACCATCATTTCGGAGAAAGGGGGTGGGTATTGTAGGGAAAAAAGCAGATTCCTAAAAAAAAGGATCTTCTCACACACACACACTTTTGGAGACTTTGGAACAGGACACAAAATTCTAAATCGCGGAAACGCAATCCGAAGTGACGGGACTTGTAAACGCGTTCAGGAACTTCCCTGACCACATAAAACTGGTTTGCTCGCCTCTGCTCACCATGTGCTGGGAATTCACCTTTGGAAGGAGTTTTGATGCCTGCGCCTTCAGGTTTCTGCAGCGCATTTTCCTTCCTAAAACTAAAACTACTGATAGATGTTTATTACTAAATCTCCCCCGAGGTGCAGAGGCAGCAGTTCGATTTCGGGGTAGGGGGCGAAGCTGTGGGAGAGAGTTAATCGTTGGAAACGAAGGACACAGGTTGCTCCCCTGCTTTTGCTCCGAGCCGAGGGGCTGAGCGCTCGCCCGCGGAAATAACAGCGGAGCCAGAAAAAACGGAGCGAGGGACCCGACTGCCCCCCGGGAGAAAGGGGGCACGGGGTGAAAGCGGAAGGGTGCGGAGTATCCGCGGGTGCGGAAGATGAGCGCTCCCAGGTCCAGGAGCAGGGCAGCGCAGGCGGTGCCCGAGCGCGGATCGCTCTGGGCTCTGTTGTCTAACGAGATTTATCCCTGGGGAGGAGGAGGATGGGGTTTGGTGGGGGTCACTTCCCGCTGCGCACCCGCGGGGAGCCGCGCAACACTCCCCCCCCCCCCCCCCCCCCCCCGCCCAAAGTCCGGGCCGGGCTCTCCGCGCTCCCTATCGCCACCTCGCTGCGCTGCGCGGAACTGCAGGGCGCGCAGCCGCCTCCGCTCCCGCGCACCTGCGGGGCTCGGGGAGCCGGGGGGGGAGCTCCAGGGGAGCTACAATCAGTAACACATCCCGATAAGGGCTGTTTTGGGTTGTTTCCCCCTTTTTGTTTGGACGGTGGAAGAGAACCTCGCAGGGAGACCGAGCGCAGGAGTGTCCCGTAAGGCAAACAGCTGGGACGGAGCTCTACTTCCCATTAAAACGAACAAAATCCAAGGGTCGCTTCGCAGCGGCTCCGACAAGGGGACACAAGGCAGCATTTGTCCTAATTTCTACACGGAGGGGGGGGGGAAAAAGCATTTAATTACTTTGTCCTGCCTGGTCGAAATGACAATTAAGAGGCTGAGTAATTTCTCTAACTACATAGAGCGTATATAACTACGACATTTCTCGGGATCTTTCTGAATTTTTAAATCTCTTTGTTTTTCCCAGAAATGAAAAAAAGAAAAAAAAAAAAAATAACAAAAGTAAGTGGTGAAAAAGACCCTCCTGCCTTGGTTGATACAGCCCGAAATTCCCGCATCGCTTAGGGGAATATTGCGCAGTGAATAAGCGAACGTAAGGAAGATGAAAATGTTGAGTCTCGAGATAGTTTCAGCACTTGGAGGACTCTTTGGGGTAATTGTTTAAAAAGAAAAAAAAAAAAAAAAAAAAAAAAGAAAGAAAGAAAGAAAGAAAAGGCGGCCCCCCTGCAGGCTCACACCAGGGCCAGTGTCACACGCCCGTTTCAAAGAGCTTCGCGGATCTCTGCGCGGGGGCTGAGCGCGGCCGAGGGTTTGAAGGGTCCCTGTGGGTCCTGCTGAGGCACAGGCAGGCAAGGAAGGGGCGAAGGACAGAGAAGTCCCTGTCTCTCTGTTGTCTGCGGGTGACAACGGAGGGCGAGCGTCCCCCTGTTCCTCTTCCTCCTCCCGTTCCCAGGGAATTCCTACCCACCCGCGCACACGGCGGTTGTTTAGCACGAAACGTGCTATTAAGTATTGATTAAGAGCATCCACACGTTATTCCGAGAATATTAAGACCTAGTAAGAGCCATTTGACTTTAATAGAAAGTAGGGAATATTAGTTAATGAGTAGTGGAGCAAATGGGGAGGTGCGGGGCGGCCGGGCCCCCGGACGGCGGCAGCGCAACTGGAGTCTTTCAAAGAAAGTAGGAAAGAAGAGGGGGAAAAAAATCGCTCTATTTTTTAATTCCAGCGAGAATTTCTACCGGGAACAATATAACCCAACAGCTGAGACAGGTGGAAGAGAGATAATTGAGCAAAGGCTGCTTTTGACAATTAATATTAAGGGGAGATAATGTCCTCGGTGCGGGTTTGTTAAGAGTCGGGGGTGCGGAGGGGCAGTGCGGGGGGATGCGACAACATAAGAAATTACGGAGACACCCAAAATTGTTGGGGGGGAGGGCTGGAAATAGGAAGGAGGAAAAAAACGCAGAGAAATTTCCCCTGCCCGGTGCGGACAGAGGATCCCACGGGCTGACAAGTCCCCTGCTCCCCCTTGACCGTCTTACCCTTTTGATTTTTTTTTTTTTTTTTTTTTTTTGGTTAAGATAAAGAGTATTTCAGGTGAACAACTTGATACCTGGAGTAATTTTTTGGTGGGTTTTTTTTTTTTAATTTTTTTTTAAAAAAAAAAAAAAAGCTTTTATTGCTATTGCACTTTCTACCACAAGATGCAGAGCAAGTCAGCGGAGTTTGTATTACAACTATGTCATAATGTTTCACTGATGCAAAACATGTAGCCAGAGGGGGTTGCTAATGACTCCTGGATTAGAGAGAGGGAGAGCGAGAAGTGAGAAAAAGAAAACCTGGTTTGGTGGGATTTTTTTTTTTTTTTTTTTTTTTTTTTTTTTTTAAGCTACGTAAAACCTCCCCATTAATATCCAGCGCTCGCAACATCCCAGTATCTCGCTCAGAACACGCGGACCTGCCATGAGCCTTTTAGACACCGCAAACGTTTTGCATATTCCGTCTATTAATTATGTTTGCGGCCTATTAATTTCAAGAGGCTCTTTTCTAGAGAAGACAACTTCCGACTTTATTTGTGTGTGTGTGTGTGTGTGTGTGGCAGGATCCCCCATGTGCCGAGAGGAGCCAACCTGCTGCCCTCAGCCCAGGGTTTTGGCTCCAGGTCTTCTGGGGCCACGTTCCCGTGGCCCCAGAAGACCTGGAGCCAAAAACCTGGGCTGAGGGCAGCAGGTTGGCTCCTTTCGGGGTGCGCAGCTTCCCTGGAGAGAGGTGGAAGGAGGAGATGCCAGAATGAAGGAGCATCCTTGCTGCGGGTCTTCCTTTCCGGCTTCAGCTGGAAAAGGGTTTCCCCTCCTCTGACAATATTCTTATTCTTATTCTTATTCTTATTCTTATTCTTATTCTTTCCCCCCGATCTCGGACTTCTCAAAGCTGTCCGAGGAAGGACTGGGGCTGCAGCGGCCCCGGGGACGGGCACTGCCACCCTGTCACCCGTGAGCCGGAGCTGCACGTGGGATTCTCGCCTACGTCCTCGTCCTCCTCCCACCCCAGGCCCCCTCCAGCTCTGCCCCGCTTCCCGGTGGTCTCGTCGCCCATTCCCATCTCCGTCCTCTCGGCCCGGCCTGGCACGACCCTCGCGGAGAGTCTGGATCAGGCTTGTTCGGGACCGGGAGGGACCTGCGGGGCGGAGGCTGAGGTGCCCAGATGGGACCAGTGACTCCGAGACCCGGAGCATCCTTGGGAAAGAGAGGGGGAGTGTCACCAGGAGGGGAGGAAAGGGCTCGGGTCGTGGTCTAACCTGAGCTTTGCACCTAAATCCCACCTAAGCGGGACCCGTGGGCAGCCCCCGACCCCGGGACCGGCCCCCTCTCCGGACGCTCCGGCAGGGACGGGTGTCCTGCCCTCTTCTCTCTAGATTTCTCGCAGAAGAGATGAAATATAAAAAGTTTCGAGCGTGACCTAGTTCCATCTCCCCCTCCCCCTTCCCTTTATATATTCACGTCATCTATTGGGGGGAGGGGGGAGAAGAGAGAAGCTAAATTTACGAGGTCTGGTGGGTTCTGGAGTCTGGGTGCTGGGAAACAGGTGTTGGCAGTTCGCTAGAGTGTCAGTCAACTTTTGGAGATGAAGTCATTAGGGAGGTAATCTCCTCGGAACAATCTGGTGGTTTCAGTCGGAGTTAAATTATACCGAAAAAAAAACCGAGAGGAGGGGAAAAAAAAATAAGAAAAAAGAAAGGGGGGAAAAAAAAAAAAAAAAGCTTGTAGAAATACCGAAGGGGACGAACATAACGAGAACAGATTCACACTCCTACAGATTATGCCACTTGGAAGTCACATCCTGAGAAAACTAAGCGGCTATTGCGGAGCGGGGGCGGAGGGGCCACAGCCCCGGGGCGGCTCGGGGGGGGCTCCGGAGGGCAGAGCCGCGGTGAGGAGGGGTCCCGCCCGGCCCCAGCGCCTCCTCTGCCCCCTCTCCGTCCCCAGAGAGGAGAAGCGGCCGGGAGGAGGCGGTCGGGATCGCCTCTCCCCTCGTCACCGGGGCCGCCGGCGGCCGCTGACCCCGAACCGTTCCCCGGGCGAGTTTGAAAAGGCCGGGGATCCGCGGCCCGAGACAAAAGGGTTCGTGTGCGCGAATCCGAGCTGCCCGAGGCCTGAGCGCTGCTCTGCCCCGAGCCGCTGCCGAGGGGCCGGGGGAGCCGCTCCGAGCAGCCCAGCCCCGGGAGGGGGAGGGGGGGGGGGGACGGAGAGGAGAGAGGGGGGCGATGGGGGAGCCGCTCCGGCAGCCCCAAGGTGGGGGGAGCCCCGCAAAGGCGTGGTCTGAGGCTCGGCAGGCGGCGAGGAGCGTCGTTCTCTTCAAAGAGATGGACCCGATGCTCAGATCCGATCGCCCACCCCCCCCTTTGGAGCCGGGTGACAAATCACCTCCGTTGTATCAACCACTTGTTTCTTTTAGTATCGCAGGGAAAGATTTCATTAATGCTCCTCCAGCAACCCCCCCCCCCCTTCCTCCCCCTCCCCTCCCTCCAAATCTATTCTCTAGCTCAGAGCGTGTCTTCTAATCATAATTAAAATCGTCTCATATACATCGGCGTCTCTCGTGTGCATATTGAATTGCAGGTGACCGAGCGGAATGTTATTTCACTCTAGTCTCTCCTTTTTACATTTCCACAAAATAAAACCCCACCCCGACCGACCCCAGTTCTCCCCGCCCCGGCCGCAGAGAAGGCGGCTTGGGAATATCGATAGGGGGGAGAAAGGCGATATTCACGATCGATCGTTTTAAGAGGCAGACGTCGTGCATCGCGTTCAATTCCACGGCGAGTCTGCTACTCCCCTTAATATAATTAAGATTAAAACTCAAGTGGTGGCGGAGGGAGCGGCTATGGGTGATTCGCAAAGACAGCAGCCGGGATGTGATGCCCCAGCCCAGGAGAGGAGGGGTCACTTTATAGAGGGTGTTTTCCACGTTATGTGGTATATGCGGGTTGGTCGGTGTGGGCTACGCGTGTGCTCAGCGGCGCGTAGGTTCGGCTCTGGCACTGGGCAGAGAGCTTGCCCAGATGACTCTTAAAAGCAGAGGCAGGGTGGCCGCTAGTCACAGCCGGAGAATTAAGCCAATATGATGGTTTTGAACCAAACCCCCCAGTCCCCCTCTCACTGGGGCAAGTGAAGCCAAGTTGTCTGCCGTTTCAAGGGAGGGGGCGGTTGATTTATGCCTTAATATTATTATCATTATTATTATTATTATTCCTGCGCGTCTGAGGCCACAAGTAAAGCACAAATCGAGACGCTGGGAGTTTATTCCAGGCGAAGTGACAGTCTGGGTGCAAGGCAAGGAGAGACTGTGGGAGAGTTCAGGCGAAGGCTCAACCAGCCTCGCAAACAGGACTGAAACCCACGTTTTCTTTCAGGCTTACACGGCCTTAACACGGGTTATCATTCGTTACTTTTTTCCTTTCTGATTTTTCCCCCCGATTTGTTGTCTTTTTTTTTTTTTTTTTTTTTTTGCAGACACGCTTGAGTTGATTTTATTTCCCGACATCGTATTCAGCCCCTGCACTTTAAAGTCCTTTAAGCGATAGGTCTGCGTTTACCTCCTCTGGAGCAAATGCAAAATACACTTCAGCTTAAGGGCTAGAAAGAGATCTCCTCCGAAAGCAGAAGCTCTGCTGAACAGCCTGGTGCTGCTGATTATATAGTGCGACTTGAAATGATCTCAGCCGGTGGAATATTAATCAAATCAATCAGGGCTGACAAATGAGAAATATTTGAGGGAAGGTGGTAATTTACAACTTTGTTATTAGTTAAGAATCTCCCGCCTTGTAAGAGTAATTAATAACTCCTGGATGGGAACAATTTGGAGATGGAAAGGAGACAGCTCCTTGAAATAAAACAGGATAAAGAGAGGGGCTGAGAAGTGAAATGCGCCTCCGTGGAAGAGAAATCGCAAATGATTTTTAAAAAGACGTCTACGGGGGCATTATATATATATATATAATCTGTGTCTAATGTATACACACGTATAAATATGGCACAATCAGAGAGAGGGCAAGCGAGCGAGGAAGACTAGACAGGAAACAAGTACTGGAAAATAAATCAAAACATTGATTCTTGTGGTCACATCTCCCGTCCAAAGATTAGACGCAACGCTGGATTTCAAAGTACTTCAAAGAAATGACACTCAATATGCAAAAGTGCAAGACAGAAACCAAAGGAGTGACTCCAAACTGATTTAAGACATGGGTTTTTTCCCCCCCTCTCTTTCACCCACACATACTCTCTCCAATGTCTGATAAATGTGAAGACCTCTTTTCTCCCCAAGTCCCGCTCAGATGGGAAAACTCAATAGTCTGTAATGTTTATAGTGTTAACCCTACTTATCTGCAGAGCCCTCCCCTCCCCACCCCTCCCTTTTCACTTTCCATAGACACACACTGATTATTAGACTGTATGTCCCCCCTTTTTCCAAAACCCCACCCTCGACAACTGACCAAAATAATGACTTGTTGGAAAACTATAAATCATTTTCGTGTTTGAATCCCTGAAGACTCTATTTAAGTAAATAGGCTTACTGTGAAACAATGCATAGATCCAAGTCCTTCTCCGGATTGCTTCCAAATGCTGCCATCTCCAAAACTTTTATTTACAAGAGAAAAGGAAGAAGGGGAAGGAAAAAAAAAAAAAAACAAAACAAAAAAACAAAACCGCCCAAACCAACTTTGGCAAACTTTATCTCTGCTTTATTATAAGCTTCAGCCTTGCCTTGGTAAGCCCCAGCCTGTTCTACAAAAGGTGGCTAGAGATTGAGATTTATTGGTTTCCAAATGAAAAGATTCATTCGATATAAGAGGTTAACTCAAAGTTCCTTAAACCGTGACTAGCATTGGCAAGGAGCTTTGCCTAGTCAGCACAAAGGCAGTTCAAAGAAACCTTTAAAAATACACACAGATATACATACACACAAACACACTCTCACACTTTAGCCTCAACTGCAATTTTCTTTTCATTTTTGTTTCTTTCTGCCATTACAAAGCCCTGAGCCCCTTTGTAGGTAGCTGGAGGGGTTTTTTTTTTCCAAGCTGAACTTTGCCATTTTGGTGTTGACCAACCCCCTTTTCTTTTGCAACCACTGAATGAAAAGGCTCCAGAAAAAAAAAAAAAAAAAAAAAAAAAAAAAAAAAAAGAAAGAAAATAAAAAGATTAAGAAGTAAACGGGGTGAGCAAAAAAAAAAATTTTCTAGCGAGCAGAACAACGTTTAAAAAAAACAACACAAGCCCAAAGAAACCCCCGAATCCGTACAAAGACAGGGGTCAGTCAAGGTGACACAGTGGAGAGAAAAGCAGGGAACCCATCCTCTGGTGCTGGGGGCGCTCGGAGCGGGGTGTGAGGATTTGGGGTGCTGTCCCGACACATGTGTACGTCTGTCCGTGTGTCAGTCGGTGTGTGGGAGCCGCACACCGCGGCAGCCGGGGCTGGAGGGCTGGAGGGCTCGGTCCTGCGTGCGGAGCCCGAGCTATGGAAATGGTAATGAGGGAAAATTAACCCTCCCGTTTGTTACATTGCAGAGAGATCAATGCGTGACCCAGGGCCGAGGGATAGCTTACTGCTGCAGGAAAGAGATGAGATAATCGCCCTGGAACACGCCGGTGGCGAAGGCAAACAGGGACCCATTTGAATATCGCCTTTACTAATAATAATAATAATAACAATAACAATAATAATAACAATAATCCCCTCGCCAGAGCGCGCTAGGAGATAAAGAGAGGAAGGGGTTTGCAGGCTGTGCGGGGCGCAGGGAAGCCCCGGGGGGACGGTGCGAGGCAGGGGCCTCCCCGCGGGGGCTGCGCGGGGTGCGGGGAAGGCGCGGAGCTCCCAGCGGCCCCGCTCGGAGCGGGAGGAGGGACGGGACCTTGGGCTGCGAGAGGGTCGCGGGGATATTAGAGTGAGGAGACGCTGACCTTTCGGGGATTTTTTTTTTTTTTTTTCTTCAGTGAAACCTCGAAATAAAACATGAGAAGATGAAGGGGTTGGACAAATTCAGCTGGAGGAGAGAGAGAGAGAGAGAGAGAGAACCGCTGTCTTAAAAGCAGCCAGCGGAGGCTAATGAGACCTTTGGGGTAGGAATAGTGCGCTTCATTTTTTTTTTTTTTTTTTTTTTCCTTAAGTAAGACATCAGTAAACCCACAAGGCTGGAAACGGTGACAGTGCAAAATGAATCATCTTCCTATAAAGGGAATAGGAAGTAGAAAATACGAGCGGGTAGGGGGGTGTCTATCAGGCGTGGAGCGTAATAAAAATAATTGTTTAAAAAGGCAGCTGAGGAAAGCGGCCGGGCTCTCCCCACGTTCCAGGAGACAACCTGGGCCGTGTGATGTGCTCTGACCTGCCTCCTATTGTACAACTTCGCCGTTAGCTTCAGCGAGGGAAAGATCGAGTTTTATCTGAATAAAGTCCAGCAAACTTTGCTGGATGGCAGCCCTCTCTCCCTCCCTCCCTTTCTCCCTCCCTCTCCTCCTTTGAGCTTCGTTGCGAGCCGATGTAAAACTGGTCGGGATGTCAAATGTCTCTTTTAAGGCTTTTCCCGCAAGACTCTTCGCACATGCTTCTGCCAGAGTTGTTCTTTATATTATTATCCTATTTACTTATTTGTTTATGTTGTGACCGTTATTTTTATTATTGCATATTGTGATACACTCCCCCCCCATTTCCGCTTAAAAAAAAAAAATTAAAAGTTTCTTTTTAAGATTCAGTGTCACTGTCAGTCGAAAACAAGAAATTTTAGATCACCGTCCAGTTAATTTCCAGGGGTCGTTAATTAGTAATGTCGGAGGACTTAAGACAGAAACTTCTTGGCTGAGATTAGATTATGGAGGGAGGAAAAATTGCGAGTGGACTCCGTTACATCTCCAACCGGGGACGAGTGTCTTGTCCAGAAAAAAAGAGGTTGCAAAGAAGAGGGAGAGACGATGATCTCCAGGGGAGGAAGGGAGGGAGAGTGCTGGGATGGTTTGGGATGCCCGGAGCCCCGCTCTCCCGGCTCCGGGAATTGTGGTGTAGAAAAGGCTCCGGGGCAAGGGGGGAAAAACGGGGAAGGGGGAGAGACCTCACTTAGATGACTAAACAGTTCGTGATCAAGGGAAGAGAGCGGCTGGTGAAACCGCTTTTAAATTTAGGATTATCTTTAAACCCGGGAATTGAGAGTCGCTGACTCTGGCTTCGCCTGCAGGCTCCTGCTTTGAGGGTAGCGAAGGATAAAGTTTTTAACTCTACCACCTGATAAATAGAAATAATCACCGGAATGGTTAAAAAGACCATGGGAATAATCAAACGGGGAGAAAAAAAAAAAATAAATATAATAAAATCGCGAAGTTGCCCGAAAAGCCTGGAAGGGAACGAACAGGAGAACGCACGGGGGAAAAAAGAGAGAAAAAATGATTCTGTGATGCCTGGATATTCCGACAGGAATAAATGCAAAATGAGAAATCTGAGGAGCTAGTCTATACAGGCTGCCTGGTCTATATAGCAGCAATTTCAAAATTACACCTGGAGCAGAGCTGTTCTGGGCTGGCTGCTTTTAAACCCTGATATCAGATTATATATTTATTTATTTTTAGCAACAAGTATCCAAGGATTTCAACTAATTCATTCCGGAGTTTCTTGGAATTTGTCCAAGGAGCGATATAGTTTTAATTGTATGTTGCTTAAAACTCCATTTCTCGAACAGTGTGAAACAAGTCATAAAAGTCATAAAGCGTGTCACTGTTTTTTCCCCCACCCATAAATACTCAGCCGACAATTGCAGTTCTCTCCCAACACTCCTAAGGGGTGCAAAAACAATTTCGGAGACATGTAACTACACCATAAACTTGGAAACTGTTAATCCGTTTAGCTGATTTAGAAGGCGCTTCTAATTTTATTTTTTTTTAGGGGAAAAATTAAAAAAAAAAAAACCCAACCCTAAAATTAAAACACCTTCCCCACTATTTCTCCTTCCCCACAAGCAAGAAAGATTTCAAAATCTAATTTTAAACCTGAACACTGATGTTCCAGTTAGACTAAGGGGGTAAAACTAGGTAACTGTGCAAACTATTTGGGTGGAGATAAAAAGGCCTGTAAAGTTTATATACATTTCTGTTTTCCTCATCTGTCTCTTAGAATCTCAGCCAGCAGCATCCCAAGCTAATGAGCCAGAACCAACCTCAAAAAGTGGGGTTTTTTTTTTCAATTAACAACAATATATTTTCATCATTAGAGGCCATGGTTATAAATATCTATTTCTCTTAAGAAAAAAAAAAAAAAAAAACCCCAAACCCCACCACGAGAGAAGAGTCACTGTCCCCCTCCCCCCACCTCCCCTCATCCCCGCACACCCACACTTTTCGTGTCTAAAATTAGCAGGAAAACTATGCACTGGAGAGAAAGCGCAGCGTGGCTGAGGCAGGGAGGCTTCATTACTTTCTGCAGAGGCTTTGGGTTGGAAGTGGGGCCGGAGAGGCAGCCAGCAAAGGGAGCCAACTGCCTCTCTGCAGATCATTTTGGCGCTTCAGAGAGCGAGTCAGGCTGGAAATCTGTAAAATCCAGGCAAACCTTTCTGCTCTCGCTACTAGGCACCCTTTGACACAGCCGTATTGAAGTTGGGGCTGGAAGGTCCTTGGAGGTCTCCGAGTGTGACAGTACTTAGAATAGCGGGTAGATGGCACAATTTTCTAACATTTAGAGAGAAGAACCCACGCTGGGAGCAATAAGTCCATTTAAAAGCCCTTTATTTAAAAGGAACAAAGATAACTGACAAACAAAGTACAGAGACATCTCAATGAAATTTCTAGAGAAGAATAAAAAACTCTCTGCAAAGGCAAATACAAGTTCTCGGGTTTATTTATTATTTTAAGTACAATACCGAAATGAAATTAAATTAAATTAAAATAGAGACATATCTAACAAGCGCCTAGAACGGCAGATGTTTAAATTGGGGATCCAGGACAGTAAAATAGGAGCAGCTACGTGAAAGGAAGGAAATTCAGAAAATAGGGTTAATGCTTCAGAATGAACACAGCTCTCGCATACCCGTTGTTTAAACGACACCATCAAATCAGCACATGTTGTTGTTTTTGTTGTTTGTTGGTTTTTTTTTTTTTCTTCCAAAGCGATTCGGGGAAAGACGTGGTCAAGGAGGGAAATAAGACCAGGGAAATGTGTGTGAGGGGAGAAATGTGAGGTTAGGAGCTACTTTTTAAGAAAGGAAATAATCTTAAGGGCGCTATGTGGCTGCATTTCAGTAATTTTTTTTTTTTTTCCTTTTCACAGTGCTCGAATCCAACAATGAATGGTGGTTCTTTCTCAGTTCATTCCTTTTATTCGCATACAGGCTAATGGGTAGGGTTCAAAGCAAGGGCTAAGAAAAAGGAGAGAGAAATTTCATCAGAGGTAGGCAGCATCTCTCCAGGGCGATGTGGCTCCTAAGAGCCGCCCGCAAACGTTTAGGAAGCGACACACAAATATTTCGGGGACAATTCCCACTCCCCCCCTCCCACCCCCTCCTTTATCATCCATCTTGGACTCCGAAATTCGACGACTTGTGATACCGAATACACAGAGCGTCGACGTTTTGGGGCTGAAGGAAAAGAAATAAGTGAAGAAGAGGGAGAGGAGACGGAGGGTGATGTTGAGAAATTAGGCATTGATCCGGGTTTGATAGAGTCTGGGAGCTTCCACCAGCAAGAAGCAAGCAAACACTCCCAAAATAGAGACAGACACGCGCTCCCAGCTCCACTGATTATGTTAAAGGTGGGGGAGTGAGGGGTTGGGGGGAGGAAGAGAAGAAAGAGGGGAAGAAAGAGCGAGGGGGGGAAAAAAAAAAGGCAATAAGCAGTATGTTCCCTCGAATCTGCGGTGCCGTAAAGAAATCAGTTTCCGTATAAATGATTGTATTTGGGTGGGTGCTTTTCCGACTTATTTGTTGAGTAAATCTCTCTCACTGCGCTGAAGGCGAATCCCTGTTGATAAATCCATCATTACCGTTTGGATACAGGGAGACAGCAGCGCCACTAAATTTATCTTACATTTGTAGCGCTTTAATAGACATTTATTAAATGCTTTTAGGGAGAGACATGGGGCGCCTGATTACATCCTAGTTATAGACAGAACATAAAGACACACGTTAACAGCAATTTAGAAGAAGGGTGGGGGGGGAAGAATAAAGAAAAGAAAACAAAAGAAAAGGCAAAGTTTGGGAGTAAAGCCGCTGGGAAATAGTCAGTGTGTGCCTTCCTGTATTGGCCGCTGAACAGCAGCTTTTTCTCTTGCATCTCAGAATATTAATCGTGGCCTATCCATGTGTGTGCATGTGCACATAGAGGGAGTATATGACATCCCCCCCCCCCCCATCCATACGGATACGTGTGTATGGATCAAACAAGGCGACGCGCATTTCTGTCTGTCCACCAGCACATCAGAACACAGGAGAGCATTTACAATAGATTCATCACCCTCTCTCACACTCGCCCTCCACCCCCTTACACACACACACACCCGCCAGCTTTTAACTCTAATTTCAATCTTCTTTAACTGGAGAATCTCCAGGGACCTGGGCAAACTTGTGTAAAATAGTTAAACCAAGCGCGTTTCAAAGAGAGTTGCTGAGGTCCTCTTCCTGCCTTAATAAACCGAAAGGCCCAGTTCAAAGAAAACACAGTGGAATCAAAATTCAAAATATCTCACGACTCACACCGATGGAGCAGCAATGAATGCAGCTTCGTGCGTCGGTGGTCATATAGTGACAAAAATTCCACCCTGGTTTTTTGTGTGTGGAAATCCTTCCCGTGGACTTTCTCTCCCCCCTCCCCCCCTCCTTAAACCTTCATATTTTTTCTTTAAAAATCCCTTCTTGCACTGTCTCTCAGGTACACGTTTAGAGCCACCTCTTGCTTTTATAAGGCTGAGCCGCCCCTGCAGAGACCTGAACGAATTGGGTGCAGACCGCTCAGTGCCCATCGCTCCGCACCGCGCACCCAACGCCTCAGGAGCAGGGATTTATTATATTTTCTTTTCGGATGTCTTGCGAGGATCGCCTCAGCGTTATCTTCCCACCATCCGAGTCATGCCAAGGACAGCACCGCCCGGATTTCACATCTAGCTGGGAGCTTATCCTCCTCTAATACCCCGTGGATCGCCTTTCGCGGGGGACAGGGATACGCACACATCCACACAAACACAGAGTTGATCCCCGCACCTTTAGGAAAAAAAAAAAAAAATACCACGCGAAACCTTCCCCCCCCCCCCCACCTCTGCCCTTTTCCAAGAACACTTCTGTCTAAAAGTTTCCAAAGGAAAATAAATACAAGTGACACTGTGCTGGGGGAAAGCTGATTAGTTCGTTGTCCAACTCTAATAAAAGAACAGAAGTGCAAATTATAGAGTTCAGCTTCAACACACGCTCTGTCAACTAAAATCAACCGAGCGCAGGCTTGATTCAAATAGCTGCGAAGTTGGTCCGCAATTCAAAACCACCTTCCCCCTCCTCCCTTCCCCTTCCCACCCCACCTCCACCCTCCGCCCTGCCTCAGGGACGCTCGGTTGGAAAAATATTGTTCCAAGGAAGGTAATGATAAAGCTTAACATTAGGAAGAGAAATGCGCAAACTCATTTCCCCATCGGTAATCCCAATAAAGGGAGAGTGGGGCTTCGCCGGGAAGGGCTGGGATAGGGGCTGAGTGTGTGTGTGTGGATGTTGTGGGGGAGGGAGGAGGGACAGGACTCCTGAAATAACATCTTCTTTCCAGCAAGGTAGAAGAAGAAACAGCCCCTTTGTTTTGATAATTAGCTAAGCCCAAACTAGGAAAGCAGATGTGTTTGCTTAGCTAATCATAAGACAAGTTTCTTTCAAATAACTTCATTGAGCGATTGGGATCGTGAAGGAAGGAGAAGGGTTTAATTTTCCTCTCCCCTGTCTCCCACCCCCCTCTACTTTTATTATTACTATTATTATTATTATTTAAACTTCTAATATGACATAAACGCTTCCGATTACCTAGAGGGGCAGAAGGCATCTAAACCCTCCTCAGCACAGCACCGGGTTGGCCCCGAGCGGCGCAGCCACCCCCAGCTCCCCCTGCTCCACGTTACCACCACAGATCTGTTGACACTTTACTTGGGGGGTGGGGGGGGTGGGGAAGAAGAAGGGGGGATGGGTAGAGAGAGGAGGGGGGGAAAAAAAAGAGAAGGGGGGAAATAAAGTTTTAATGACATGTATGACATATTAAATTAGGCAGTTTTACAATTGGTTTTGAATGCGATGCTAACTGATTACAACTGTGTTATCAAAAGGGTGATAAGATTTATAACTTCGTGAGCACAAGCCTCCACTCCTAATGACAATAGATGTTCAATAGCAGAAATCTGGTTTCTATTTCCCAAGAAGAGACGCTGTGTGTCTCCGTTGCCCCTTTATTACCGCAGGATCCGAGATCCTCTCTAAAGCAGCTTGGCACTTGGAAATCCACAGGCCAGGAATACCTTTACGGTCCCTATTAACTACTGTGTTATTTACACTTTCACTGGTGCTTCTCACTCAATACCCGCATCACATAGGATGGAGAACACAGCCCCTCTCCTCGCCTGTCGCTGGGTGTTTGGGGTTTACATTCTGCATTTCTTTGCTTTACAAAAGAAGAGGGGGGGAAAGGTGTGTGTGTGTGGGGGGGTGGGGCAGGAAAAACCCCACAGCTCTGTCCCTTACACCCCTCTCCTCCCCAGCTCCCTAAACCAACACATTAAGCAAACTTTAAAAACTGGGTTCCTATTACAAAGCAGCGCCCAGGACTAACTGCTTTAAAATTACTGCATAATTAGATTTAGTTGAATTTCACCATTAATTAGGCAGCCGCACTGCGGGGAGCCTTTGAAATCTGAGAAAATGGGAAAAATCATCTGAAGCACGTTTTTTAAACCCAACTTCAATAAATCCTGACAAGGCCTGCATTTCTCCGTGTATCTCTTTCCATTCTACAAAGCGAAGGGGAGCGAGCGCGATCCCCAGGACCCCACTAAAGTTTTAATTAAAAAAAAAAAAAAAAAAAAAAAAGACAAAACAACAAAAAAACCCTAATAAAGATGCATCTCCATTTCCCCCATCCCTCTCGTTATCAGCGGCGGCTGCGGAGAGCCTCGAAAGGTCTTTCTCCTTCTCTTTCCCTCCCTTTTCTCCCCTTCCTTTGGCTCCTTTCTCCCTCAGGCACCTTTCCCGAGGATCGCGCCGGCTCTGCAGTCGCAAACCCTCAACGTAACCCCTCGGGGTAGGTGTGCCCGGGCTCCCCGAGCCCGCCAGCCGCTCGCCCCGGGGGAGACGCTTCCCCGGGTGGTTTAGGCGCAGGGAAGGGCCGCGCTCGGCAACCTCCGCGGGGCCGGGGGAGCCGAGCCGCGTCCCCTCCCCGGCCGCGGGTCCCGGGGGCTCCGCGCGGAGAGGAGCGGAGCGGAGAGGGCAGGGCCGGGGCCGCCATGTTGGCCGCGCTCCTCGCGCTTTCCCACGCGCGGCCCCCGCGCAGCGCCGCGCGCGCCCCGCGCTCCCCGGCCGCGGCTCCTCCCCTCCCGCCGGGCCCCGCGCGGCCTCACCCCGCGGGCTCCCGGGAGCTCGGCCCCGCCGGCCCCGCGGGAGGGCCGGCACCGCCCGCCAAGCGCCTCCTCTCGCCCCGACCCTCCGCTTTTGTCTCAACTTGGGAGAGACGCCTCCTTTCCGCGCCCCCTCCGCGCCCCGCGCAGCCGGCTCCCCCCGCCGCTCGCCCAAACCTTCCCCGACCCCGCGGCGGGGAGGGAGGAGGAGGAGGAGGAGGCGGGGGGGGGGGAGGCGAGGGAGCCCTTTCCCGAGCTGCGGTTCGCACCGCGGGCGGCTCCGCAGCTTTTCGCTGTCGTTCCGGGTCGCCTGCGGGTCTTTCCCAGCCGGTCCCCGCGCCCGTGGGGAAGGAACGAAGCGACCCGAGATCAGATTAAAGAAGAAAATAAAAGCGAGGGGTGGGAAGCGGGGGAACCGCAAGGAAGAAAAAAAAAAAAATTAGAGACTTAAAGGCAAAGAGTCGCCATGTTTAGCAGCTTTCTTTTTTTTTTTTTTTTTTTTCACCCTTAAAAAAAAAAAAAACTACTCTGTTCCACACAGAACAAGCTTCTCGATCCCAACCCTCCTCTTTTGTCCAATTCAATCTTTGGATAGATCTTTTGTTCTAACTCAGCATGAGAAGAAAAACTTTCTTTAAACGCTATAAACTTAAAACTAACTGAAGTCCCTAAACAAATCCTCCTCTGAGCATTCCAAACATATATACATGGGGCTTATGTGTGTGTGCGTGCGTGTGTGTTTTTATTTAACCCTGGTGCATTTTCTGTTTACTATTATTCTCTCTGAACCAAAGCTCGCTGCGAGAAACTTATAAATACAGAGATAGCTTACAGGCTTTAAAACATAAAAAGCAGAGAATGTTTTGGATTTGAAAATCATAAATTATAATTTAATGCCAATAACAATTTACAACAAATGGTTGTTTACAATAAACTAACACAAAACAAACAAGTAAAGATCCTGTGTTCTTAGTAAGCATAAAAACTTCGCACACACACACTCACATGGATAGCACTTGCAATAGAAAAAGCTAAATCTAGAGGTCAGCAATCCCCTGCAATAATAGTATATTTATATATTTATATATATTTATATATTTATAGAAAAGGAGCCACGATTCAGATGTAAAACTCCGCTCAGATTCACAGTCATACGCCCCTCAGCCCCCAGTACAGATGTGTCTAACCGGAACACACTAAAGATCAGGGTTTAATCGACTTTACAGAATGATCTCTCTTCCCTCCCTCTCTCTCTTCTCGTGAAACCACAACATGGTGTAGTTACGTGTGGTAAAAAGGGAGAGGGGGAAGCCTCAGCCAAGATCAGGATTGCAAGCTTCCACATACAAAGCATCTGCCACAGACCAAGGGGATGGCGGGCGGGGGGGAAAGAGAGAGAAATAAAAATGACACACACACACACACACACACACACGCACAAAATATCAACCCCTTGCACAACCACATCATCTCGCCTTCCTTCAGCTTTTTTCAGGGGGGTTTGCCCGCTCGGGATAGCACTAAAATCACAAAAACGGTGTGTCCGGTGTGGTGCCCCCAGCCCAGGCAGGTTCCCACAGCATCAAGGAGCTGTGCCCGGGCAGGGATGCAGGAGAGGGCCCTAGAGCCACACAGCAAAGATGCTTGGGCGCCTACGCCTCTACGTATGCAAGTACATACAGACATACATCCCTTATGGAAAATATAGAGATGACCTGTGGTCATGCTTTCACAGTCTAAGGTAAAAAAAAAAAAAAAAACCACCACTTGAGAGTATATATACATTAAAACCCGACTCCTCAGCGCTAGAAGCTAAAGCCACTCCATTTGAAGACCTCTCAATGACAACGATAGATGGGAACTACGGAGTATTATAAAAAATCACACATACTTAAAGAAAACTCATTGCTAACAACTGACCTATATTTACAATACTGCTATTACCTTGCTTGAATGATCTTGTGCGCCTATGTCAGACATTAACAAAAGATTTTTCGCCCCATTCTGATCATAAAATAGATACTGATCTCCAGATTCCTAATACTTTTTCACAATACCTTTCCTACGCAGGCACTTAAGTGTGACAAAAATAAGGGCCTTTTTTTTTTTCCCCCCAGAAAATCCATTTTTAATTAGCAGGAGGTTTAGATGAATGGGGGTTGATGGTTTACCATTTCAGCATAGTACTCCCTAAAACCAGAGATAAACCACGAACTTAAGTCCTCCACCCCCATCCCGGAATTAAACAGGTAAATACGCTACAATACATCTGCTACAAACTTACTGTGACAAGTAAACAAATCAATCGCCTAAGGACTTAAATGACTGCAAACTATAGAGAAGTAATGCGGTTTCTGAAAGACATTTATGACAGCCAAACAAGTTTCAGATATCAAATAATATTTTAATTTCTGAATACTTTCAATTTTCCTTGGAATATAACACACAAAGACTCGACCAAACAGTTCAGTTATTATAACTTTTACAGTATACAGAAATGTTGCACTTAAAAAAAAAAACCTTCAGTTTTTTTAAACACAAAACTGTAAACTCTAAGATACTGAATCAATCACGTTATCTATAAGTGCCAACAGTGTTATTTTGTCATGCTGATTTCAATGGTATTTTTTAAAAAGGGAAAATATCAACAATTATTATAATACAAAGGGCTTGCAAATATACAAACAGATAGAGGAGTTTAATAACAATTCATGATGAACTATGTGGAACCCAATTCAAATTACAAAAGTTCGGTTTGCTTGCTTGTTTGTTTTTTAAATCAAAACCATAGTGTGTCTTGGACACAAATTCCTTCTACCTATAATAAATCCCCACAGTTCATTTTCTGTCCGAAATATCAAAAAACCTAAATTTGGGGGGAGTTATATGACACATGTGGTTCATTCGGGTCTCTATAATTATAGGTCTCTCAGCTTCAAGCTAGATTTTGGGTCACCACCTTAAGTGCGCTTCCATCATTGTGTTGTTGAGGGGGTTTTCTCTCCTTTCCTTTCTTCCTATGATACTTTCGTGGACTCAGTTTTAATTCTTTCAGAACATATATTTTAAGGATACACAGTTTGTTTTTTTTTTTTTTTTAAGAAGCCAAGGTTATATCAAAATTATTATAGAACCACAGAATAAACTGGTTTGAAACCAGAAAAATACAAAAAAGAACAGCTATAGGTACATAGACACATAGGACAATTAATAATTTGGAAAAAAAAGACTTACTTTCTTCCGTTCTGCTAATTTTCTCCAAATTTCCTTTAAATGCACTTTAAGCGAGATTTTTTTTAAAAAGTTTACCCCCCAAAAAAGAAAAAAAAAGGAAGAAAAAAGAAAAAGCCCACCATCCTTTCTCTTCTTCTTCTTTCTCTTTTTTCTTTCTTTCTTTCTTTCTTTTTATTTTTTACAAAAAATGATAAGTAGCAAGTTGGGTTTTTTTCTGAACGACATGGGAGTTTTGAATGCATTCTGTAAAAGTTCATTTGACAGTCTCTTTTTTTAATTCACAGTCCATTAATTTTTTCCTGTCTTCTTTTAACAAACTTGTAACATCCTTTTACATCCCATTCTCTTAGCAGAAGGAAATTTAGGAAACAACCAGAACCCAAATGTCATTTGCTTTCCTTTCGCTCTCTTTCATCTCCCTTCTCAATTTTTAATTTTATTTTTAATTTTTTTTTTTTCTCTCTCGGATATTTTATTGAATGGACATGTAAGGCCAGTTAAAACTGCTGCCAGACAGTAACATATCCCTGATTAGGGTTTCTATGGGGGTTTTACCTACCAAACGGACGAAAAACAATTGCTCTATGACAGAAGAGGAGACAGTGCGAAGGGAGGGGAGACGTAGTAATAGCTTCCCGAATCGTGTTGGCTGGTTGGGATACTGGCTCCTAACATACTCTTCCAAAGCACACTGTGACTTCTCCTGTAAACTTTCAACATGGGCTACATCAGAGAGACCACAGGCATCTAGAAGAAAGTGTATTAAAAAAAAAAAAAAAAAAAAAAGAAAAAAGAAAGAAAAGAAAAAAAGAAAACAATCATCAGATTAAAAAGGTTTTTTTTTAATTTTTAATTTGATTTTTTTTTTAATTGATAGAATTAAGCGTAGATCGTGTGCCATCACCTCGCCCCCCAAAGTTTAAGTAGGTTTTACCAAAAGGGACAATGACTCTTTTTCTGTGTATGTGTGTGTGTTTGTATTTCTCTCTTCTGGAGGGTCTCCTTTAGGATTGAGAATCTCCAAGACTCTAGATTTCTGATGGCACGAGAGACTTAAGGGGCTGACAAGGAGGTGCTGGCCAAGCACAATTTCGTCTGTTTTTGGGGGGGAAGGCTGGAAGGGGCAGGGAAGCCTTGAGTCGAAAAAGGGGGAAAGGGAGCCACTATTTCTCCCCAGGTCGCCCGCCCTCCCCCCAGAAAATAATTGGGGAGAGAGTAACCATGTGATGAGAAGGAATACTAATAATAGTGACAGAAATCATAATAATAATAAAAAAGTGGCCCAGCCAAAGATAATGGCGCCCCGGATCCAGCAACAGATTCTCCCCCAAAGAAGACAACGCGTTTTTCTTCAGTCTTTGAAACTGATTTAAGTGGCCCTTTAAAACTGATCTTGTCAGTTTAGCCTATTCAGAGGCAGCCATGCAAACTGTGATCTCTCTGTTCATTTGAGCTGTTTCTTTTCCCCCCTCTTTTCTTTTCTCTTTCTTTCTTCCCCCCCTTCACTCCCCCCTCTTTTTTTTCCCTCTTCTTCTTCTTTTTAAACCTAAAGGCCCTTACAAGAAGAAAACTCCCTGATAGGGTCTGGACATTTTTTTCTTTTTTTTTTTTTTTTTTTTTTCCCTGATACGCGAAAATACAATAAGTTCCCTTTAAATCAGAGACGTCTGTGCTGAAAGAGCACAGGTTGTGACCTGACCTCCCTGTGGCTTTCCTAGGCACAGGGCTAACACATGCATATTCTGAGAGTCATTAGAACCCAGATTTTGCACCCCCCCTCCCGTTAAAAGAGGCTGCAGCAAACATTATATGCATCTATGTGTGCCTGCTTTACCTCGGGGAGGGTTACTGGGGTGCTGCAAGAAGCTGCAGGCAGCACCCTATGGGTTTTTTTTTGCATGTGGCTACCTTCCCCAGATTCAGATAACAAGAAACGTTTATCTAGTTGGGAGGCAATTTACAGGCCAGGCCTCACATTTTGAAAATAGCAATATATTAAACAGTTAAGACAGGATCGGACGATTGTTTTCTCAGAAGGCTAAAAAAAATAATTTAAAAAAAAAAAAAGTGATTTGGGAGAAAAGGCAGGGTTGGAAATAAACTCCTTTGAGTGGGTGTTAGCTGGCCAGGGCTGGGGAGGGATGCGAGCATGTGTGGGATTCTCGCTGAGGGTTTGAGCGAGGGAAAGGGAAATGCATCCTAGAAAATGATGGAAAAATAAAACAAGCACCCACATACATCCCTTCCCACTCAGGATCCCTGTCTCCCTGTGTCTGGATGTGCCTTGCTCATTGATCACCTTGGAACTTCAGCACGATAAATTTGAGGGGGGGAGGGAAAAAAGGAGAGAAGTTTTTTATGTGTAAAGCAATAATATATAAAAGGAAGTTTAGGTCACGACCCAGAACCTGGACAAAGTCCAGAAAATGACTTCGTTCCCCAGACCCCCTTTAACACAACAAGGAATGGATTGTAAGCCCTTCTTTTCCCACATAAACTACATTTTTTTCCTGTTTCCTGATATCAGGCTCTAAAAAACTCCGATGAGTAATTATTTTACAGGTCCTGCTTCCATTCATATGTTTATCGCGTGGCCACTTTCCCAAGCTTTCAAATGAGTTACAGAAGAAATATGTATGTTTTTACACTTAATCCCAAAACTTCTAGGGTTCCAGCACACTGGGTTTGGATGCAGCCTCAAAGTTAACAATCTGAGATAACGTACTGCACAAATTAGCGAGCAGAGGGTTTCAGGTTTTTTTTTCCCTCAAAAAAAAAAAAAAAAAAAAAAAAAAAGATTTAGCCTCCAGAGTTAATATCAGGTTTATTACTCACCCAGGTTAAACTCTAGTGCAAGCTAATTAGATTTCACAACGCACTCAATTATTGCTTTATAACTCATGCACTATTTCTAGGCAGCAAAAGTTGACACATATTTCCCCCCCCCCCCCCCCCCTTTGATTATCTAAGAAACACCTCGAGGTCTTTTCCTCCGGAGGAGCATGGCTATGCCACCCTGGAATTATACCGTGGAGCGGCAGCTTCAGTCTCCTCTTACTTTTTCATACTATCCCTGTCTACTTATGGTAATGATCTTTTTGCACCCGCTACTCGCTTTGGACTATACAGTTCCTGCTGGGTTAAAATGCAAACTTTTCCCCTTGGCTTAAATGTCACAGAACTGCTCGTTGCCACGTTCTGTTTGAATCAGAGACAGCTCTTTGCAATGTTGATTTATTTTATTTTATGGGATGGCAGGGAACATATTTTAAACTCAGATTTGCACATTTAACTTTTTTTTTTTTAATTCAATTTTTAATCCTGCAGGGCTTTTTTTCCTTCCTGGCTGCCCATAAAACAATCCTCTTTTTAAAGTGGTTTCACTGATAGGACGACTTGTATTTAACAACATCAAACAGATTTTGCTGCTGTTGAGATGCGTGTCATTAAATGCAACAACCCAGAACTATACTGTTAAATAAAATATTATTTTCAATGGGAAAAGCGCAATCTTTCATAGCGAATGGGTGCTTCTCCCCGAGCCCCCTCTTCCCCCATCCCCAGCATTATTCAACTAGGGTTGGGGTGTCTTTTGGTTGTCTTTTTGTGGGGGATGTTTGTGTTTCATTCAATGCTGTTTGTTTTGTTTAGTTTTTAGTTTTGCACTCCCTCGAAGATGGGATGCTCAGATACGAGGCCCTGAAGGGGAGACCATAGGGCACTGTTTCCTAAAAGGAAAGAGACCGTACTAGTTCGCGGGGGGCAAGGATCGGTGATGGGGTGCAGGCAATAACACTTTACGAGAGCAAACAGTTCTCAGGAGGGGTCAGAGGAAGGAAAAAGGAAGAGCAAAGAAATGTTGCCTACCTGAGGTGAAGAGGACTATGGCCTTTAAACAGCTATATTCTGCAGAGTCGACATGCAACGCTTTCAGTTTTTCTACTTGCTCTTGGAAGATTCGTATGTGGTCCATAAAGGCGACCACTCGGTCAGCAGACATTGGCGAAGCGTGGAGGCCGGCAGCTGCCAGGAGCGGAGCTACGTGGAGGGGCATGGAGCACTGGGCAGCGTTGAGGACAAATAACTCGCTCCAGGTCAGCCTCAGGAGGGCCACCTGGTCTGTGATCTGGAGGTCTGGGAAGAAGGGGATATTCCTGGCCCACTCCACCGCACTGAAGAGCATCCTAGCTGCCAGTTCACAAATGTTCTCGATGCCCATGATGTTGTTGGGTTGCATGCACTGACTGCCAAAGCGGGAGGTGGGGTAGGGCTCTGCTCTCAGAAGAAGGGAGATATATCCGGATAGGTAGGAATGGCAGTTGAGAGGGTCCCCGTTTGTCAAGGCGAACTGACCATGAGTTGGCTGTGTGGGTGGCATTCTGCCCCTCTGGACCGCTGCAGTAAATAAGAAAGAAACTACAGCTATTAATATCTGAATTGCGACCATCGGTTCAAATACAGCCCTGCTTTGTGTGCTTGTGCATGTGTGTGTGACACCGTACCAAGTCAGCTTAAGGGGAAACAGGCATTTTTCCAGTCAGAGTTCATCCCGTACCCACTTTTAAGGCTTCACAGTTCTTGGGTCAAGTAAAAGCAACAATAAAAGCTGAGCAGTGCTGTCCACTTGGCCAGGACTGCCTGAAGGAGCCTGAGATCCTCACTTCCCAAAACACACCACAATTCAGTTACTTCAAACCCACTACCACCCCCCACCCCCCCCCCCTTCAAGAGATACAGGGTACGTCTTTGTGTGCCCAGGTATTTTTCTTCATCACACCTAAATCAGCTTATTGATTTGAGGCTGGGGGAGCGGGATGGGGAGGGAGCAAGGGGAGAGGGAAGAAACACTTGAGTTCAAAATCTCCGGCGCTGGTCCCACGCGCATTTCTCATGCACTGAATACATTGCTGCTGTTGTTATTACAAATTCCAACCACCACCACCACAAACCCCCCCCCCCCTTATAAAAAATATCAAAAGAGACAAGATCACCCCACAACATCCCTGGCAGGTCCACCAGCGAGGCTGGGGTCATTCTACAAAGTCACCTTCCTCAGCTGCCCATGGAAAGTGGGCCTTTCATTTTGTTAATAAATTTACACGGTGACAGCGAGAGAAAAAGCAAAGAGAAAAAGAGCTCAGAGGCAGAGAGATGGCAAGAAGGGAGAATGCCTGAAAATGTGCTTGATTTATATTTGTTATCGCACGTATTACAAGGTTAGTTACTCTTGCAGAAACACAAAGAGAGGAGCCCAGCAAGTCCCAAGCCCCCTAACCCTTAACCTACATAGCAGCGTCCAGACACAGCACGCACTGGAAAACTGCAGGCTCACATTTCTCGTCTAATTTTATATCACAAAGACTCTACTTGCAGAGACCCGAGCACCCCACACTTACTCCTGGGCTGCTCCTTCTCCCCCACCCGTCCCTTCTACCCCCTCCTGCCTCACCCGGAGGGATGAGAAAATAGGAGGAAGAAGAGAAAAGTGAGATAATAACAATCAGGAAGGGCAGGCACGCGGCTATACACACACACACACACACACAAGGGTATGTGTGTGTGTGTATATATATATTTTTTAAAGGAGGAAAAACCCGTCTGGAAATCCACAGTGGAGTGCTGTAGAGCCTCGGTAGGGTGAGTCCCATTGTAATAGTAATTTGAACCGCCTGTGTAAAATTGCAATCTAAGGCAGGGTGCTGGGGGATATATATATGCGTGTGTGTGCATCTCGTGAGGCTCCGTGTGTGTACACAGAGACACGCTGGGAGCTGCTTGGGGGACAGGGGGTAAGGCTGGGCGTGCAGGAGGAAACGTGAGGGAGAAGTAACCACCCGTCAGAATGATCATCTCGCTCTTAAGCAGCGTGAAACTAAAAACCCACTTCCAATAAACCTCCATCAGCAAAATCAAAACAAACACAAATCAATTACGAGTACAGGAGAAAGCATGCAAGAACCCCTGCTTCCCCTGCCCACCCTCTCCAACACCTCTTTCTTTCATTACGAGAAACTTTCCGTCTGTTTATTCGAGGGGTGGGAGGGAGGGAAGGGAGGGAAAGGTTCTGGATGGGTTTAGGGAGGCAGGTCAAAAATAATAAGAATAATAATTAAAAAAAAAAAAAAAAACCAAACCAACCCCAAAACCCAAACCCAAAACGCAGCGAGTGAAAAAAATTGCAAAACAAATGAAATCCCAATACCTTCCCGTCTCATGCCAACTTTGAGGCATTTTTTGAGGCGGCAGTACTGACACTGATTGCGGTGGTGCTGGTCAATGGGACAGTTCCTGTTGGCACGACAAGTGTAGCTGAGATTCCTCCTTACACTCCGCTTGAAGAAACTCTTGCAACCCTCGCAGGTAAACTGGCCATAATGTTTGCCACTAGACTTGTCCCCACAAACCACACACTCAATGTGCTGCTGCTGCTGCTGCTTGTCTCCTTGGCTCTGCTGGCTCGGCGGGTTGGTCTGGGCTGGCGTGCTGGGAGGGCCCCCGGGCCCCGGGGTCTGCGGGGTGTGCGGGGTCCCGGCCGGAGGTCCCTGCACCGGCGGCGCTTGCGAAGGCTGCGTTCCCTGAGCTCCGGGCACATCGTCCTGGGGGTCTCGCCACGCACCGACTACCATTGCCATATCTATCGGACACCGTTGCCAAACTTCCTGTTCCCCCTTTATTTTCAAAGTTTGTTTGCTTTGCTTTTCAGATCAGCTTTGCAGCAGTCTTTTTTTTTTTTTTCCTTCCCTCCCCTCTCTCTCTCTCTTCCCCCCTCTCGCTTTTGTTGTTGTCTTTTTTTTTTTCCCCTCTTTTTCTTTTTTTTTTTTTTTTCCAGGAGGGTCAGGCTGGGGGGAATCTCCCGGTACCGGCGAAGGTGCAGAAGCACGGGGCGATGGCGGTGGGTGTGCGGGGGGGCGAGTCGCGAGTCGATTGTCTGGGCTCCAGGAGAGCAAAGT
This sequence comes from Coccyzus lansbergi, assembly GCA_033558105.1. Taxonomy (NCBI): domain Eukaryota; kingdom Metazoa; phylum Chordata; class Aves; order Cuculiformes; family Coccyzidae; genus Coccyzus; species Coccyzus lansbergi. The sequence goes on along the minus strand of JAUMJK010000138.1, from coordinate 3,205,163 downwards.
AAAGGGGTGGTGGGGGTGGGGGAGAGAGGGAGAGAGAGAGAGAGAGAGGAGAAAAAAAAAAAAAATCTCTTCAAAGATCTCCCTCTCTCTCTCTTAGAGCTGATCTGCAGCAGAGTAGTAGAAGGAGGAGAGGCGGGTGTCTGGGGGCCAGGTCCAGGGAAGCTCGCAGTCAGCCATTCAGGAAAGCCATCAAAATAAGAATGAATAAAAGGTTAAAGATTACACACACAGCGGAAAAAACCACGCGCGGCTGAGGAGACTTTTCTCGGCGCGGAGAGCGGACGGTCTCGCCGTAGTTTTTGGAAGTCCAGCTTGCGGCAGCAACATCAACTGCGATCGCTTTGTTTTTGTGGGCTTTTTTTTTTCCTCCTCTTTCCTCCTCTCTCTCTCTCCGCTCTGTTCTCTCCTCCCTCCTTCGCTCGCTTTAATTCTTCCTCTCCGCCGCTCCGCCCGGGCGCTGCGCGCTCGCTCTCTCTCTCTCTCTCTCTCCCTCTTTTTGGCTCGGGGTTGGTGGGGGTTTGGTAATTATTATTAAATTTTTTTTTGTTGTTTGTTTTGCTTTTTTTTTTTCCCTCCTCCTCCTCTCCTCGCTTTATTATTACGCTTGTTGTTATTATTAGGAATCGGTTAGGGCCGCCGCTCCGCCGCTCCCGCCGCGCTCTGCCCCGGCTCCGCCGCTCGCCTCCTGCCGCCGCCGCCGCCGCCGCCGCCGCCCGGGTGCCGCCGCCGCTCCCGCCGCCGCCGCGCTGCCTTATGCTGCTTGTGCCGCCTCGCAAGTGGGATCTCGCCTCCGCGCCGCCGGTGCTCACGGCGCGGGCGGGGGGAGGGGGGCCGCGGGGCGGGGGGGAGGGAAGGAGTCAACTCGCCAGCGCAGCGCCCAGCCAGCCAGGATGATAAAAGAGGAGGAGGAGGAGTGGAGGAGGAGGAGGGAGAAAGAGAGAGAGAGAGAGAGAGGGGAGGGGGGGGTGGGGGGGGAGAGAGGGAAGGATCATAACCCAGCGCGCAGCATCGCGGGGGGAGAGGGGAAAATCACCGCGGGGAGAGCGCCCCCCCCCACCTAAAAAAAAAAAAAAAAAAAAAAAAAAGCGTGGCGGGGGCTCCCCCCTCGTCGCGGGGCGGGGCGGGGCGGGGCGCGGCGGCGTGTGGGCCGAGTGGCGAGCGCGCTCCCCGCCGGCCGCTCGCCCCGCTGGCGGGAGAGTGAACTTTGACACGGCTGCTGCAACTTAGCGCACGTCGCCATGGCGACCCGCGCGCCTTATAAGGCAACCCGACCGGCGTTTGACTGGTCAAAAGCTCACGCCACGCCCCCCCCCCGCGCCCTCATTGGGCCGCGGCGCCCTCGCGCCGACCGCCATGGCCGCCGCCGCCGCCCGCTCCGCCGCGCGGTCCTAGAGAGCGGCCGCCGCCCCGCCGCGGCCACCGGGGCGCCCCCGCTCCCCTCTCGCTCTCCTCTCCCCTTCTCCTCTCGCTCCGCTTTCTCCCCGCGTCCCCGCCGAGCCGCGCTCCCCGCCCGTCGGGGAGAGGGGAGCGGAGCGCGGCCGCCCCCCTCCTGGGGCCCGGCCCCGGGCCAAAAGCAGACGACCGACGTTCGACCGAGATAAAACTCCACTCGATAAAATAAAAACGAGCCCCGCCGGCGGGGGAGGGGAGCGGCCGGGGTCGGGCGGCCTGGGTCGGGCCGCCGGCGCCCTCGGGGCCGATCGGGGGGCACTGCCGGGAGTCCGGCAGCCCCGTCCTCGCCGGGTAACGGGCGCCGCGGCTCCTCCCGAGCTCTCCGGCCCGTGCGGGAGCCTCGACGGGGTCTTGGGAGAACCGCGCTTCGCTCGGCCCCGAACGGGGTGTCCCCGTTCGGGGCCGAGCGAAGCGCGGTTCTCCCAAGACCCCGTCCATCCCCTCAGCACGACGGAGGGAGAACCCCCCCCCCCAGCTCCGCTCGTCTCCGCTCCGCGTGACACTCGCGTCTTTCCCCCTCGCGACTTCCACAGCATCGCGGCTCGACCTCGCCAACTTCATTTTGTGGGGTCCTTTTTTTTTTTTTTTTTTTGTTTTGTTAGGGTTTTTTTTTTTTTTTTTTTTTTTTTTGGCTCACGCGCCCCCTGATACGGTAACGCGACCCGTGAGCCGCAGCGGCAGCCCCGCTAAGTTGGGTACCCGACCTCTGTCCGCCGGGTGGTTACTCATTTCCCGCTGAACGGAGCTACCGGGCAGCGGAAAGCGGACTTTGAGAGCGTCTCCTCGTGCCAATGGGCAAAAGACACCGGAGCGGGCGAAGAGACGGGGGAATGTAAAAGAAAACCTGTTAAAACGGACAAATAAATGGCCGGCCGGGCCGTTCCCGGTCTGGAAACACACGGTTCTGGGCACGCTCGCGTGTAGCCGGTCACCGAGCACGGGGACGCAGAGCGCTGCTCGACTCTGCGAAGGATTAATCGCCCCTCACCTCCTCACACGCTCCCTTTCATGTTGCCACATGCACACCCCCTTCTGCCGCAGGGATAATAGATGGGGCTAAAGCCGCAGGTGCTGAGATGATGGGAAAGTTGTAAAAAGCACCTAGACTTGACAATGTCCTGCACAGAAACCTGGGGTGTGAAGACCCCACAGAAGATGCTCTGTGGCTCAGTTTCAAAGACAAGGCTGCAGCCTTCCCGGTGATCCTGACAGAGCAAAAATAACCTTTCTCCGAGACGGGGACCAGGGAAAGCGTGAGGGGGGAAAGGATCTTTTCCCCGTTAAAATGTGGGGAACAGCTCTATGGGTTCCGAATAACCCAGAGCCGAGGAGGTCACCTTTCGGCCAGGGTGGGAGAAAGCGGGGGTTCAAAATGCAGAATAAGTCACAGATTGTTGCTGATGTTGAATTTCCCGAGGAAAAAAAAATAATCACCCAGACCAACACCAACCTTTCCTGTCTCGAAGCTGACAAAGTAAACAGGATTAATTCGCCATATGAAAAAAACCCCATTAATGCCATCTTAACAAACGCAGAAATCAGAAGAGAAAGCGGGTTTAACAGGACGTACAATATTAATAGTTTGAACGTATGATCGTAAAAATGAAAAGCCATTGATACACGCTTAAAAGCCGCCGTATACGCTGATTGCTCAAGCATTAATGAAGAATGCCCCAGATTAACTATTTGCTCTTCGAAGGATACAGCGATATAACTGTCTATTAGCACCATTAGACGCTTTGCTATTTTTTCTGAAAACACCCCTGCGAGTGGGGAGAGGCAGAACAGATGAATGTAAAAATGAACTGCAGCTAATTTCGCTAAATAATACTCGAAACCTGAGCGCCTCGCAGAGAAGGGGAGATTCTCAACTGTCCTTCCTCGAGCCTAATGACAATAGAAATGCTGTTCTAAAAGTAAGACCGTATTTGTTTTCCAAATAGACAAATGCATCCCTCCTGCCATTTTACTGCAGATGTAAATTTATTTTAATGAGAGGGAGTAGAAGGATTTATTTTGCCAAAATAGAGTTGGGGATAGAGCCGGTGTAAATCTTTAGGTTTTAAATAAGAGAAGGAAGGAGGGGGAAGCTGCTTCCCTGGCAGAAAGCTGCCTAACAGTCCTCTAATTCTTTCTAGATTAAATCGCAATATGAATGCAGCATCGAACAAATACCGAGTTTCGCTCTGAACTCAGTGGAAAGCAGTTACGTCTAACAGAATTCAATGAATTCCTCTTCTCCCTCAATGTAGTATGTGTGTGTTTTTCTCTTCCACCACACTGAAGTTCCATGAATAGGGAAAGTGGCTCCTATTGTGTGCCTCTGAACTTCCAAGTCAATGCAATTTTTAACCACTGGCTTGTGGTACTTTGAAAATCACCAGGGGCTGTCAGAGTTGGGTCCTCTGAAAAATTTACAGTGCTAAATCAGAGCATATGCTGTGAGAGAGGAAAAAAAATTGCTTAAGATTGGAGCAAGTACAGTATCCGGCTGCCCCCTAGTGTAAGTCCCTCATCCGCCTAAATCCAACTTTAAAAGAAAAGGATCTCTTAAAGGGAAACGACTTTTGGCTCACGTATGCGTGCGAGAATGAAACTTCTGTACATTTTAATCTGATTAATTCCTAAGGATTTAAAATTAATTGGCTTGGGCACTCCTAGACCGGACTATAAGATTTCTGCATCAGGGTTCCTACGAGCGCCGTACCCAATAGGTATTTTTAAGGGATACTGGTAAGGGATGGGGGGGGGGGGGAATCCTATTTTGTAATTTTTTTTTTAAAAAAACGAGGAACGGTGCCTCGCATTATGTTGTCAGAGCAAAGCACGTTTGCAGCTTATAATCAGATCTACGTCTTTTGCGATAAGACTTTTTTTTTTTAAAAAAAAAGGATAAATAATTGCCTTAAAGACTGAGCCGAACTGCTAACCACACCTTCGGATGGTGAGTATATTCCAGCTTCTTTCCATTGTACTTGCTTAGCCGGAGAAGGGAACGGAGGGGAGAGGAGATCTCGGCTCTATTACCTTCACCGCCGAGCTTTTCTCTTAAATAAACGCCGCCAGCCGCACACGGCGACACAATTCCGTGCAGTTTAATACCTATCGCTTAAGTTCGGCGCCTCGTCCTGCCCTTCCCAGCCTCCCATCCCGCTCCCCCGGCAGCCCGGGCAGGGGAGGCTGCTCCGGGATCTGCCTCCCGGACTCCGCTTTGGAAATGACTTTGAGGCGCGTCGCCTCGGACCTGGAAGCCGATTCCGGTCGCTGGGTTCGCTGCCTTGTTTGTTTGTTTGCTGCTCGCTTTATTTAGCTAAAGGACGTGCTAACTGACGGTGCTGCAATTACACATACTTGGGTCTCCCCCCCTCCCCTCTTCCCCTCCTTAGAGCAACCCACGTAACCTTAGAAACGATCGTTTAAGACGCACGTTAGCTAACATTTGCTTTTTTTGATTTTTTGTTTTCCTTAAAAGAGAAACACAAGAAACACAACACATTGCCCGAAAAAAGTGTCAAAGAAGAAGAAAAAAAACTATAAGTAAACATACCAAAACCATATTTGCCTTGTTCAAGGTCCCAAATCGCTTGCATCTTCCTTTTTCTACCTCTCCTTTAGTTTGGCAGGTGAAACAAACAAACAACAAAAAAAAAATAATCAGACCGCTGTTTGCCCCCCAGAAAGATGTGCGTTGGGTAATTAAAGAGAAGTCTCCTTCTTGGTGTTTATCTAAGCGATTGTGCAAACTGATTTAAAAAAAAAAAAAAAAAAAAAGTAAAGTTACAGCCTTCGAGGGGGGGGGGGGGAAAGGAGGCAAGGTGAAGGGAATAGATTTCCCACAACCTAAAGGGAAGTGCTTTCGATGTATTATTAGCGATCAGCCTTGGGAGAGAGGAAAAAAAAAAATCCTGAACACACTCTAACTTTACACAGACAAGATTTCAGGGGGGGCTTTGTACATAGCTGCTTAGGAATGTGCGCCTCGCCTTTAAGAAAAAATCCCCAAGCCCAAGGTAGGAGATGTCTTTGAGTGATCCTTGTCTCTCATTTCATTCCTTAGAAGGAAGAGCGTCTCGCTACACCTTGTTTGGAGCTGGAAAGGCGAGACTTAAAATAATAATAATGAAAAAAATATTAAAAAAATTCACAACCCACCCTTCCAATTGGGGAGAAAAAAAAACCATAAGAAAGGGAAATCTCCTAAGTTAATGACTGTGGGGGTAGGTTGGATGAGACCGAATTCACCACCCCCCCCACCCCCCCGCCGTTCTCACCTCCCCCCTCCCCGGCAGGGAAAAAGAAGAAGAAGGGAAAAAAAAAAAAAAAAAAAAAAAGCCAACCGCAAACAACTACAGGCTGAACTATCAACACATGCACCGGAGGGGAAAAAATATATAGTGTCCTGTGTAGGGTCGGCAGGGAACGCAAACACGCTAAAGCAAGTTGGGAAAGAATCCGAGCTAATCAGCAATCTCTTTCTCTCTCTCTCCTTCTCTCCCTCTCCCTCTCTCTCTCTCTCTCTCTCTCTCTCTCTCTCTTTCACTGCCCCTGAGATCCCAGCTCGAAAGAGGTACTCCACATTTTTTCATTACCAAAAATCCGTTGCAATAATCATTTGTTGCTAATTGAAACCCTTGGAGACATTTTTCCCCACCCCCTTCACAAACATGGCAACTTTTGGACATGGGAAGCACGTTTAGTTTTATTTTATTTTTTTAAAAAAATACGGTTAGGAGGAGGCTGAGTCTTTCACCCACGAGAAATATCAACCCCTCAAGACCCCTTCCCCGGGGGGGGAATGGGGACGGGACCCCAGTACAGTGAGGGCTTGGGAAAATTTGGAATACATTATTCTGCCTTTGGCAGGAGAACACTCTCCAACTAATGGATTCCTGTTCCTTTTTGTGCGTGTGGATCAGTGTGGGGGGTTTCTGGAAAGAGGGGTGGTGGTCGTGGTGGTGGGGAGCCCAGCTTTTCTTTTAAGAAACTGTTAGGGTAAGAAGTGTGTCGTACTTGACAAATGGAACAAACGCTCCTCCATTTCTTGCTTGTCCTTGCCTTAAAACAGGAATTAAGTTAACCACAGTGCTGCATGTTAATTGCATGTTTACTGGGCTAATGAAAATTACAAAAGGGTTTTTGCCACCTCGATCGGTGATGAAAAAGTATGAAGGCGATTGTCATTGCAGCCTTCGGGGAGGGCCGGGGCGGGGGCCAGCGGGGGGGCCGGGCCCCAACAATATTGATCAGAAGAAGGATAAATCTTTTAACTGCTCGTTAATACCATAAATATGGTCAACACAAGTTTCCACTCTTGTTAAGTGTAATCAGTACATGGGAGACGGAGACATAGCCCACTTAAATGAATTTTTATTATTGCCAGGGGGTGCTTTGCGTCTGTGGGCTCTCTCCCCTCCTCACTTTGCGCCCTCTCCATCCCCCATGGGATGGAGAGGGCGCAAAGTGAGGAGGGGAGAGAGCCAAAAATACCCCCTTGCAGAAGAGCATCGCGAAGGTGCACAGAAAGCAGAGAAGACAAATTCGAGCTTTCAGTCCTTTCCTCTCTTTTCCAAATATTCCTCCTCTGTAAAGATGAACGGGTCGTGCTGGTGAAAGCCTAAAGGGGGACACCTCCTCCCCACATTTTATTCCTGAGATCCGTGGATTAAAGGATGACCTAGCGATTCAGTTTGATGATAACCATTTTCATGCTTGAAAACAAACTGCCAAATTAAACCTAAATGGAAAGAGTGGTGGGAAAGGTAGTGGGAGCTGGACATGTAGAGATTCCCCCCCTCCCCTCTGAAAGGAACTGTTGGGCAAAAAGAGGAGGGAAAGGCAATTAAATGGAATAAAGATGATTAATATCCCAACCAAAAATAATTCCAGGGAGAAGGTTCCCCCCTCCGGTGTTGCCCAGCCCTGGATTTGAAAACTTTGGCCCAACTTGTGGCGATAGCTACAACTTTGCTCCGCAGGGGTCAGAGGTGAGGGCTATTTTAACCCTAAAAGCCTGCGAGTGACCAAGGTTGAGGCTGGGCTCGCAGCACTAATAGCCATAATTACCTCCTCCCCTTCCAGGGACATTCCTCGCAGCACCAGTGTTAGACGCCGAACTGAAGAAAATCATGGAGTTGAACATATCTTGGGGCGTAAATAATAGCGATATGAAGGAATTTCAGAGCTCTCTCTTTTGCTTGGGGGTACCGAAGCACCCCCTCCCTCCCTTTTCGTCCCCCCTTTCCCCCCCTCCTTTTCCCCCCCTTGCCAGCATTCCCAAGGCGCTGGGTCTTTGTCTTAGAAGGAATGGAGTGTCTGAATGGTGTGAAAGGGACAGAGAGGGTCGCTTCAAATCGATTTTACTTGTCCTCTCTGTCTTTTCGGATCAACGCCCTTCAATGGACACATAGGTGCTCTTTCAACCAAAAACTTGTGCAACATTTTCTGCCTGTATTGGTGCTAAATACAATAAATGCTGGGCAGATTTTTTTTTTTCTTTCTTTCCAAAGCAGAAAGCACCCTAATTAAATTGTTTTATACGGACAGTCAAGACAGACCAATTAAGTATGCATTAGTATAAAGATATATTCGAGAGATAAGCGCTCTATAGGAGCCCTGTCTAGGCAAGGTGTGTAAAGTGTCCTCTCGAAGAGAGGCTGGAAGCAGGGTTTCATATGGATTTTTCCCCTCCATTGCCTCCTATACTCGAGTAACGGACTGAATAAGTTAGCGAAAAGCCATTAGTGAAAGTGGTTTCTAAACAAAGTTAACAGGTGGATGTAGCTGATTTTAGATTTGAATAACAGTCGCACATCTGTAATACAAAGCCATAGAAATATGCAGCTCCTGTGCGTGGGATGTAGATTTACAGAGACAAGCGCCTTCGCCCTATAGCTTATGTGCAAATGCACACCCAGGGAAATAAAAGAAATAGCTGTGCACTTGTGTAGGCTGCAGGACACGATGAGAGTAAGCACACATACACATCGCAGACATAACTGTGCATCTATTGTGCATCAAAGCCAGGCGCACACGCACACGCACACACACCAGGCGTAGCTGCCTCGCCTGGGTGTGCTGCACAGACACCCAACCCGGCACATAGACCTGGGGTAATTACAAGTGGAAATATTTCCTATTCGAGGCACAGGCTTTCCCAGGAGTGAAATAACAGATCAGTATAAAACACACACACACATACACACGCGAACTTCTCTTTCTGTCCATTTCATCGCCCTGGGAAAGCTCTCCTGTGTGGTTAACCACAGGAACCGGGCTTTAAGCTCTTCTCCATTTCCATTATTATATTTCTCTCTTCGCCGCAGATTTGCCACGTCGTTCAAAGCAAAATAAAAAACCCCTAAAGAGACAAATAAACAAAAAAAGCAATCAGCCCCTAGCCCTGCCTCAGCCTGATCCCGGGGCAGGCAGAGCTGCGGGATGCGCTGAGGAGGAGCAGGGAGGTGAGCTGGAAGTTGCTGGGGCGCCCTGCATCCCCGGCCACCGCATCACCTACCCGGGGAGGCAGAGCTGTGGGAGCAAGCCCGGTGCCCGGAGACGCTGCAAAGAGGGACCGGGACATCACCCCTTTGTCGCGACATCGCACTGCGGGGACAGGGCGGGTGTTTGCTGGAGGGGCCGGGGGAGAGGGGACAGAGGGTCACGGGGATGCGGTCGCTGCCCGGTTTGATATTCATTTTCCAGCAGCGCTTTGGAAGTGCCAGCCCGTCAAAGAGAGATGGGAGACGGGGAGGAATAAGCCATTCCCAGTTTAAGTGCTTTAACGTCACGGTAAACAGGTTAGAAACAGACGGTTTTAAAACCTCGATTTCTCTTCGCTGGTTGCCTTCAAGGATAAATCATAGCAGCCTGTATGGGGGGCAAAGGATTCATCTAAAGGAGATCTCAGCAAGTCACTACCTGGACAATAGTCCACCTCCTGTTGGGTTGCGTATTGATCAGGAGAGGAGCTGAAGACGTCGCCACACTAAATATTTACTGATCACACACAAATAGCCGGGACTCGAACGATTTTCTCCTGTGAGGAGAGCAGAGAGAGAAGGGTAAATCATTTTATTAGTGTGTATAAAGCAAAGAGCACACTCTGGCTTGGAGTGTTTTAAGATGTGTCTTCAGCTGGATGAAAAGAGTTAGGGAAATCGATATGGAGTGATTAGACGAGCCAGTCGTGTCAAAGAGAGAGGCTGTGAATTTCATGGATTTGGTTATACCGGGAGGGGGAAAATATATCGAGAGATTAAAGGGAGGAACCCATTGTAGCAGAGCCAATGAAAAAATAATATCTAATCAGAGCCGGTAAAGGTAGGGATGGGATGAGACCCATTTTTCTAAAGAAACGCATCAGCTGAAGAGGGAGCAGGGGCACTCGTGAAAGAGACAAACATGGGGAGAGCAGGCGAGTGGGAGCCTAGAAATGCAATAGAGCAAATCCAGGAGAGGCAGAGAAAAGTCACCTCTGCAGAGCGATGCTGAGACACCACGAAAGTGGGGACAAAAGACCCAAAGACCCAGGAGCGAGGGGAAGGCGAGGGTTGGAGTGAACGGGCGCCTGACTTCGAGGTGAAGTTGAGGGGTCTCTAGCCAGTGTGTCCATCAGGCAGGGAAGTCTGCAGCAGCAGAAGTGAGGGCACATCCAGCACAGATACGAGGGGTTTAAAACCTCCTACAAGTTTGTCCTCCCTCTCCTCTCCCCACCCCGCACCCCTCCCCAGGCAAATGTGGTGAGTAAAATGGATTTTAGCGTTTAACCACCTCATTTTATCCACGTAATGACAAGGCTTGTAATATGTAATCTACAGATTACTGCCATTCGAGGGTGACCACAAATGACATGTTAAAAAAAAAAAATAAATAAAAGAAATCAGCATTTCTGCAAATGACAAAACGGCTAAAACCAGAGCGTGCTTTAAGCATTGAAGTTCGGGAGTTGCTCTAGCAGGATTTTGCCGGTTCTAGGGAGCAATTCAGTGGTGGTTCAGGTACAGCCCTGGGGTGTCTCGGTGGATTAAGGAAAACTTTGCTGGAGACAAGCAAATGTCTAAGTGCCAAAGGGCAGAAAGCTGGGAGCAGGGCAGGGCTCTGCTAAGCGCCGTTAAAATATGTTCTTTAGGGATGCTCCTGGTTTTTTTTTTTTTTTCTTTTCTTGGAATCACTGATGTTTGGGCCGTGTTCAGCCGCTACCTTCCCTCTGTGTATTTGTCTTTGGCAGAAAATAGGATGCGACTGCAGAGAACTAAGTCAAAGGAGCGAAAGAAAGTTTGAGCCGCACTTTTAACTGATGCTGATTCCTGGGAGGGAGGAAAGACATCTAAAGCTAGGAGGAAAGACATCTAAAGCTAGGAACCGAGGAGTAGGACCGATGTGAAAACAGCTTTTCACTTCTTCTCCGAGCGCTAATTTTGCTACTGTAAACAAACACTGAAGTTAGAAACAGCTGCAAATAGCCTGCCGGGCACCCAGGGCTCAGGGACAGGGTTGGGGGAGGACTTTTGTTCATCTCTCGGGCTGAATTTCACTCAAACTTTGCTTTCTGCCGAAGGCAGAGTGGCCGATGCTGGTTTTGAGTTGTGGGGAAGGAAAGAAAAAAATATATAGGCATATTAAGCGCATTTCATGCGAGTCTATAGAGTGCAGGCAGCTCGGCTGGATCACTAATGCAACAGGAAACCTCGGGATAGACTCAGCCTAATTAACAGTTTTCCATAGCTGAAGCGATTTTTAAGAATCCCAGTGGATTAGCCCAATATGTTCAGGTGCGAGGCTACGAGGGCCTGTAACTCCTTTCACTATAATCTTATAACCTCCTTACCTAATTCCTTAGATTGCAGATAGGAAGAGTCTGACCCTGGAGGTCGTAAAGAGCTTGGTTTCATTAACCCTTCCCTCCCCAGTGCTGCTCCAAGGTTAACTGCGCCAGGCTGGGTGTTTGGAGGAGGGAGGGCAAAAGAAAGGGATTTGCAAGAGGGGTAGATCCGATGGGGGGCAAGGCTTAAAATGATTTCTGCTCCCTTCACCCCCCTCCCTCGATCCAAAGTAAAAATGGAAATGGAAAGGGAACTTTTTTTTTCTTTCCCAGGCACTGGGAGCTGCATAAATGTATAGATATTTGTGAGACAATTAATTCCCTTTACAACGGTTCAATATTTTTTTTTTTTAATATGGAGGAAACGAAACATTCCAGAAACATCAGATATCGCGAAAAGCAAAGCAATATCCATCTTTAAGACCAGCAACAATCCTTTGAACTTCTTGTCCATAGTGGAGCTGTAATCATTAAAGAAAAAAAAAAATGTAGCAAAGCTTCTCAGACTGCATTTGCCTGGTAACTCACGTGGTTTATATTTTAATAGGTAGTTACATTGTATTGATTCAGGGTACATCATTGATGTTGAAAGTTAATAACTCTCAAATTATATCTATCTGCTGGAGTACGTAATTGCATACACAGTATAATGCTGTAAGTATTTGCATTTTGTAGCACATTTTTTGTTCTTAAATCTTTTAACGCATTGAATTGTTCCTTTGAAGAAAATGCTATTGCACTACATGTTTAAGGAAAAGATGCTTCGAAAGTATATGTTTAAGCAATTAAATTGTTGAGTGAAATACAGGTTTCTTTGTATTCCACACAAACCTTGCCATACGCCAAGCTTAACCTATACATCTGAACTGTTTTTTGTTTTTTTCTTCTAGTCAGAAGGCAGAAATATGTGAACTGCTGAGAGAGGGGGGGTACTTTTTGGTAAGTATGTTTAGTTATGATCTTCAGATACAGTGATTGTACTTTCAGATCCTTTGGATACTAATTGAGCTAGCAAATAATATCCTAGCTGAATGTCTCCACTCCTTCCCTATCTAGCAAGCTCTTAATATAGAATTCTATTGTAGCCATCCTTCTGCTAAATGATATAGCTGAGGAGTCAGGAAAAAAAAAAGTTAAAACCAAGTTATAATTGTTGCCTTATATCCGACTCCTCTTCCTTTCCGCAGTCCTAATGAACTCTTTAAAGTTTTTTTTTTTTTTTTCCATTTCTGAGTGGTAGATCAAAAATAATTAGCAGAATCAGAAGCAACCAGAAAGCTTGAAATAATGTTTCTAAATATTTCATATTACCACTTCTAATACTAGCCCATCACTTGAGAAAAGGAACCATTCTCTATTTACTCTGTACTAGTTTATAAATACAGAAAGATAGATCCTTTTTTATTTCTAGGGCCTGCCTCAGTGATGATATAAATAACGATTGAGATATTAGAAAAAAAAAATAAAAAGAAAGAAAAAGAAAACCCTGGACAGGAATAGAGACAGATAGACACATGAATGCATCTGAACAATGTTACGTACCACGCTAGGGGATGGTAAAAAAAAAATAAATAGATTGCATATTTATAACCTCATAATTAAAATACATTCTTATCTCTCTCTCTACTCTGAAAGGTTGGAGCTTTCTTGGAAATATTTTGAGTGCATATTTTAAGCTCAGTGTCCAGAACTGAATTAAGATGAGCTGGTTTACCCAGAAGTATAACACTTGTTTGCAATTTAAGTTTCAACTGCCTATCAATTGCCATATAATTTTTCTTTACATTTTGCCTCCTTGCGCTTGAAGACTTTATTTAAAATGGGGTTAATTTATATCATATTCTAATTCCTGTTTGTAAGAAATCAGTCAATATTATCCAAAATAATTCCCTGTGTTTGACTGAGATAAATCAGATGAAAATTTGTCATGTTAAAAGGGTTAAAGCTAAACTGAAAACTTTAAAGCAAAGGGATACCAGCAAACAGTGAAAAATAGCCTGCCTGCTCTCCCTTGACAGGCTTGTATTATATCACATGTAGAGAAGCACAAATTTTTGAATCTAAGACCAGTTTTAGTTTTTAATAGGAAATAATTACATGGAAGTTTATTTCCAGAGAGAACATCGCTTCCAGCTACAGTGTTTTCCTTTGATCTAAGTATTAACTGGTAATAAAATAACCGTATTTTGGATCCTAAGCATATTGATGCTTAAAGGAATGTTATGCTTTCAATCAAATTCTAACTTTAGATTATACAAAGGTATTCATCCTTCTTTTGTCAGAAGCCAATTTGCTCTTTTACTCCTGCAGCTACTCACATGTGTTTTAGTATACTTTGTTATTTTACAGTAGAATTCACACTATCGAGATGGAACACTTTTAGATAGAGCAAGGTCTTGTTCCAGCCTGGAAATTTGGGCTGTTTCTCATATAGCCCCCTAGACCAGCCCTTCTTTACACTTGTTGTGCATTACCAGTGTCGCGCATCTCTGAGGGCGACTATCGTGAATGTCTTTGCAGCAGTATTTTGTTTTAAACCTTCAGATTTATTTATTTATTTAAAACTGGAGAATCAATCATTTGGACTCATCCTGAACAATTAACCTCCCCATTATATTACAGCCCTAAGTGCAGTACTTCATAAAGACATGAAAAGGACATCCCAGACACCAGGACCCGAGCCCGGGCTTGTCATGGAGCATAAAAAGAGACAGAGGGGGAGTTTTTATCTTTTTGCCCCAGTGAGTCTTAATAGTTCTAGGTTTCAGTGTGACAATAAAACAGTTTTGATAACATAGCTCATGGGTTTCTCTGCCACATAAAGTTTTCTTAATAATAAAAAAGAAGAAACTTTATCCCTGCTAAATTAAAATAGGGCAGATGTTGGATATGGTTCATATTAGCCAGCCTTTCACCCTTTTGCCCCTGGCACTAAAGTTCTGACTTTTTCTTTCTACTATGTCTGTTTCTAACTGAAAGGTATTATTCCTGCCCTAGCTCTCTTCTTTTTATTTTTTCAGCATCTAAAATTAAACCTATTCATGTAGTAGTATACATTCTATTTCAGATTGCTAAACCTGGACAGAGAGGTGAAACGTTCTCCGAAAAGTGATGCACCACTGACCTTGAAAGAAAACACAAGGCAGGGAAAGCTGTTCTTAAAGGGTTTATTTCTCAAGAGTTTTGTATCTCTGTTGACATTATAGGGATAATGGCTGTATTATAACTGGCTTTCAAGGCCCAAGAGGTTTATGTTTTCTTCTGACCATAAGCATAATAAAATTTTAAAGGTGCACAAATTCTCATTGCTTTAGATATTTAAAACTAAATTAAAAAAAAAAAATTGGAAAACATACATGATAGTCCCTGCAGAGAAAGAAGGGGATAGAAAAAAAATACCCCAAACCGAGATAAAAACCCCAGAGTTTTCATGCTCCCTATAAAAAAATTCTGCCTATTAAGCTCCCTAGGATAGTACAGCTCTCTTCTCCAGGGCTATGAAGATAGAATTTATTGTCCATTTGCAACGATCAAGTTTAGGCTAATAAAAGGCCCTCTAAGAGCAGAAATGCCCAAGCTGATTTTTGGCAGAGTTTTCAATAGCAGAGTTTATATAGGATGGAGGCTCTGCACTATTTGAAATTACTCATATCTCAGCAGACGAAGATGGTTTGACACAGAGAAGTAAACGTTAGTTGGCAATGGCTGAGGGTTAATCAGCATTGCTTTCTGAACAGGACAGTTGAAAGAAGAGAAAAGTGAAAGCTGCCCTCCCTGGCCCTTGGCACTTCCCTTTGCTAAGGTGCTGCTAACTTCAATGATCTTTTTTTTTAATTTTTTTTTTTCTCTTCCTCTTTTACTATCTGTCTTTGTGCCGGAGGGCCAGTGAAAGAACACTGCAGATTCTAGATTGCTTTCAGAGTTTCCCTTTACTGATGATGGATTACCATGTCAATTTAAACGGCATAGGATTAATTTGTTTCAATGATTTCTCTTTAGGCTGAATGCCAGTCTTTTTTCCTATCTCTCTCCTTGCTCTTAATAATAATAACAACAACACCACCAACAACAATAAATTCCTCAAAATGCCCAAACGCTTTCGCTATCCTGCATTAAAAAGACAATAATAGAAATAGACAAGTTAGGTGTAATGTTGCAACACAGTTATAGGCTTGAGTGTTTTTATCTCATTCTAAGGGGCTGAAGCTTACAGTCAGTCACATTAAAATGAAATTGGATCCAACGTTTATTCAATAAATACTTGTCTTGTAGGTAATCCAGAGCAGAGTGCTTTTGACACATAAGGACTTAATTTGTCTTGGATAACAAGTTATTAATATGGCACATTTAAACTTGCCACCTACAATAAGGTCATTTAGATCTATAATATGACTCGCAAGAGAACTTCATAAAGCCAGAAACAAAGTTTGAGACTGGCTCGGAGTGGCGGAGCAAGCGCATGGCTCATGGTTTGCTCTTTTCAGAAGAAAGTTCAAAGCAAGTAGGAGCCACTCAAACCCAAAAGGTGAGCATCTGCTCTTCTTTGAATGGAAAACTTAAGTGGAGTAAAGAAGGAAAACCACACATTTTTGAATGAAATCTTTAGAACCGTGCTGTGTCTGCTAGCAAACCCATTGCAGCTTTGGAAGTGAAAAACCATTTTGTTCTGGGTGGAAATTTGCCCTCATTTGCACCCTACCTCTTCCACGTGCTTTGCAATTTACTTGCTTTTAATAATAAGTGAGGAAGTTGGAACATAATCCACCCATAAATGTTATTGCTGTAATTTGACTGTGCTGTGTTTGTTCATGCATTAGCTGTATATGGAAAGTGAAGTGGGGATGTATGGTTGTGATCCTCGTGCAGCCTGAACAAACAAAGATGTTTTGGTACGTACTAGATTTCAACCCCCAAATACTCTGCAATTGTTTTAAAATTTGGAAAGCTGGAGGTGAGGTGTTTCGTTTTAGGGTTGTCCTGACTGAACAATGCCTGCAAGAGGTGCCTCAGGAGGGGAATATTGTGGGCATGTAACAGAGGATGTGTTTTGTGGCTGGTGATTTCACCTCGATACTGTATACATGAGCTTTATTATCCTGGTTTTATGTATTAAGTTCTTGGTTGCTCTTGCTCTGGCAGATTCTGTCTCTTCAAGTAACTAAATCTCATTTTTAAGCTCTTCCTGGGAAAAGGATGTTACATATGACTAGGAAAATGCAGGCAAGAAAGGCTAATTGAATGAAAAGAGAGAATTAGGTTAAAAATAGAGTACAATCTAGTGTCACATTTTCACTAGTGTAACCTGAAATGAAGGTGTCTCCAAGTCCCTAGTGATGCCAGAGTGTTTAGATGTTGGGCACAGATGGAGACACCTATTGAAATGTGTCTGAAGAAGATTAATAGGACTTGTCACTGTTGGGAAAGCACTGCTTTGCTGTAAATTTCTACTAGCACAAGATGAATTACCGATGAATGCTCAGTTATCAACCCCATCACTATCATTGGACACTAAATCAAATTGAGCAGTTATCTACAATCAGAAAATTTCTTTTAAAAATAGGCATACACCTTTAGGCTTAAACTCTTTAATAAGACAATATCCTCTATAGTATGTGTGTGTTCATGAAGGGATATGATTTAAAGTTTCTATACGAAAAGCTTCTGTTCAAAAATGAGCTCGAAGTTAAGCGTGAAATCAGGGTTGTCAAAAAATAGAAGATATTCAGAAAATACTGATTATACAAAATTATGTTCTGCTGGAGGCCTGATCCAAAGTAGATTTTCATTTTCATGTTGGAGCCATCCCTATTTGTGAGAAGCTTTTCTCATCACTCCTCTACCCTTATTTTTGGTGATGATAAAAACCCTTCTCTCTGCCTTAAAGGCTGAGCATCCAAATCATATATTAACACAAAATAGCTTTTAGGACTTAGATAGGTGTATAGTAATAATACCACCATCCAACATATTTATGAAATTAGAGCTTATTATAATGAAATAGGCGATGAAAGAATTAATGAATAATATTTTAACTGAGAATGTTTCCTTCTCTCCCTCATAAATAGAGAAACTGTCACAAGCAAAGTTACCACAAGCGTTTACCAGCCCACTGATGAAGTACATTATCTGTGTTTACCAGGTGATGCCGACGATGACAATGATATTAAGTAAGCACCATATATTTTTAGTTTCTAGGATTTGTTTCCCTCTCAACCAGGCATTGTACTACTTTATCCAAGGAGATTTATCATGGTATGTTTTCCAAAGTCAATTTTCCCTTTTTATTATAGACAAGGGCAGTCATTTATGTTTAGAGAGGGAGACAGGTACAGTGCCTTTATCTGATCAGTGTCCCCAGCCACAGCCTCCTTAATCGACGGCAAATTCCCACTCTAGGGGATCAGACCCTATCTGGGCTGCTTCTCAGCCAAGAACTGTATCCTCTTCATCACCACATATCTTACCTGTGATGTATGCTACATTTTGAGGAGGGAGTAACTGAACTATTTACCCCAAAGCACAACTTTAAAGCCTTTTTTGTGTTTCTCGTCTCCATCAAAGCTTGTTATTTACCCCCTTAGAAATTTACCCAGCTAAGGGATAGTAGCAGTTATTGTCTTCATTTTTACATCCTAATTTTCATGCAGTGAACATCTTGCATAAAGGCCAGATTCTCACTCACATGGAAGTTATTAACTTTAAGCAGAACAGAGCCGTTTTCAGCCAGCCACAGCCCATGCTCTTCTAACACAATTGCTTTACAGCATCCCCTTGTTTATTTTTTTCTTTGGAGGGCATGATTTTTTAAACATGTTTGTTTTACACAGAGCGGCAGTTGATTCCTATTTTTTTTTTCCCCACAAACATGTAAAAAGAATATTAATAGGGAACATTAATAGAGTCAAGTGCAGCACAATGCTAGTTAGGTTGTAGTAGCCGAGAAATATGAACTAGTGAACATAATCCATAAACTCCATTTGGTTACTATAATACTCCAATCTGTATTTATTACAACCCTGCTCTGATGCTTATACAACTGCAATTGCTAGATTTATACAGTCTAATGGTTTCACAATAGGAAAAACCTGTGTTCTTTATCTTTCTTTTCCTGTCCCAAATAACCCCTTCCACATATACTTCAGGCTTCTCTGGACCTTGTCTGGGTTTAATCACAGGCTGTGGGACAAAATGTGCATTATTAAGAAATATAAATATTTTCAGAAGCAATCAAAGGGTTGAAAGATTGATTCGGCATGTAGATTGGATTTAATTCGAAGCAGCTTTGTTCTAATGAGGACTACAGGGATACAAAGACAGCAGCCGCTTATGGCCACCAGTTGGGAACTTTGACTCGCTGCAGCAACCTGTCAAGAATTTCAAGAAACTGCCAGGTATTAAAAGAGCAAAGTGGTGGGGAAGCCAGTGGTCCATTGTTTTCAGTCTCCTTCCAAGGCTGGATTAGGATTTCATAGTCCCTGTTTTACTGAAATAACAATTAAGACTAATTTCTTGCCACCCACTGGGCTAAATCCTGCAGTCCTCCATTCGTGTGAAACCCCTGGGGACTTTATGGGGCTTAGCTTAAGGGAAAGGTGGCAAAGCTTGGCTGAGCCCCAAGTCCAGCAAATCTGAGAGCCCTGTAGCAATCGGTACTGCTACAAGACCTGGTGTAGCTGCTGTTGCAGTGAAATTTTCTGCTAGACTTTGCTACCTGTATTCCTAGACATGACAGAACCTTTATGAACGTCTCCCTATTGGCTTGGAAGCTGTTGTGTCTTTGTTGGGTGATCCAGCAGAACTGTCAGACTCATCCTGCTTCCCAGGGAAAAGCCTGCAATGTCCAGCAAAACATCCTTGAGATGATGTTGAACAAAATGCAACACATGATAGCTTTCTCTGTAGACTTAAAAACCCCAACAGTAAAATTTCTGCATGCACTGTGGGAGAGCGTCACATCACAGGTACTTGGGGAGCACAAACCCCCGGCAGCTTTCATAAATGTTGAGTGTACAGTCAGAATCACAGTACATACAGGATCAAACACTGACTAGTTTTTCTCTCTCCCCTTAGCCCCCCCTCCCCTTGCCTACTTTTGTCCATAAAAGCAATAGAAAGAGAGAAAGCTTGAATTTTCTGAACTGTTTCACCCATCCACAGCTGGAATTCCAAAGTGAAATGAAAATGCCTTTAAAATCAACCCTACATGGGAGCCTGAGAGAACAAGTTTTCCTTTGTTGTAGGGTATAGTATTATTTGCTGTAGGTTTTTGATATACATTCTAAATTAGGCCTGCAAAGGAATGCTTCATCTTTAATTCATCACTCTCAGCTGAAAGAGATTAGCAATGTCTAGCACGCACCCTTCGTATGGTGCTGACCTCATCAAGTATGGCCTGAAATTAATTAGCCTCATTCATTCCAAATGGAAAAGGATAATGGAGCTGCATTTTAGAGATGACCATCACAAATTGTATGCAGCATATTTAAAATCCCTCCCCCTCCCTTCTCCCCTCCCCATTTAAAAAAACTATGTAGATTAAAATTCTTTCCAGAACTTGCAATATGTCAGAATTATCGAGGCATTAGGAGCAGAAACCGCTCAATTTTATTTCTGGAACTGGGAGCCACATTTTGTGTGTCTGGCTGTAAAAGCAACAAGCCCGTCTTAATGGCGTAACACCTGGAATTAATTTGATATTTCCAGGTGCTCTGGCAATCTGGGGCATCAAGCACTTGATGTTTAAACATTCTTCCACTAGCTTGCTTAAATCAATATGAAAGTGGTGTCCCTTTGTCATTCATACATGCAAAGTGCTAGCACAAACTCCAGCTTGGCTTCAGAGTCCTACATCACTCATAATCTAATTAGAAATCAGAGCAGAGCTGAAGCAGCATTCTTTGTGGATTCTTGGGCAGCAAATAGGGATACTTGTCTTTTGTTTCCCTCCTCGATTGCATCGTTCACAAGCTTTCACACCACATCTCTAAAGGTGGTTAGGTGCCTCAAGATGTTGACAGGCATGAAGGACAAGATTATTTAGGTATTTAGGTGCCTACCCCGGGTGATTTCAAATGGAATTAAGCAACTGGATGTTATGGGGAGAGGGGGAAGGGAGGACAAAAAAGAAAAAAAAAGCTTCTAGTGTGTATGAACAGCTATAACTTGTTGTCCTAAACTCTAGCAATATGGGTGATGTTTTTTTTCCAGGATAAAATTGCCTGCAGGGTTAATTTACTGAAGTCTAACAATTTTTACAGAGGTCAGTGGGTATTCAGTTTTGGGCAGCGCAGCCCAGCCTGGGTTCAGCCAGCTCCTCTGTGCCTGGACACGGTGGTGGCATGTGCTCGGGTTGCTTCCCAAGAGACGGGGAAAGTCACAAACAATGTGGAACTTCCCACAGGAATGTGCAAGATGTCCACGTCTAAGACAATGGTGAGGGTTGGGCCAAAACCCAGATCCAGCCTGGATTCCTCCAGCTGAGTAGTCCTATTTTAACCTACGACTGCTGATGGATCACAGCCGTGTGGACCTTTCTCTCTCCCGACTCCCCAGCATCAGATCACAAAGAGGGCCTGAGACAATGCCGTGAGTAAAATACATGCTTTATCTCACACCAAATAATTCATCGTGAAACTTTGGATTCTGAAATTACAAGGTCAAATTTGCATGTATCTGCAATACTAGGGCTTGGGTAATGTTCCTGCGTCCAAGTTCATACATCCAAGTCTGGATACATAGGAGAAATGTTTTGTAGATACGTGCTATAATCACCCGATACCCAGGAAAATGGAGAATGATTTCTTTTTAACACAAACAAATATTTGTCTTATAAAGATTCCATTCAGTAAGATTGCCATTGAATCTGGGATTGAACCCATTGTTATTAATCCTAAATGAATTCAAGTTTGTCTACTATAAGCAAAGCTGCTCACCATCTGATAATCCAAATTTGCTCAGGAAAAAAGAATGAGCAAATGTTAGAAGCAGCAGGTGAAATTGTACCACAGTTATTAAGCCTTCTTTCAGGGGAAGCACAGGATAGATTAAATTGTTATGTCTGGCCATATTGTGAGTCCATGTCAATTTTGTTTGAGATCTTATCTTAGCTCAGACCTGTTTCCTCCTAAATTAAACTAAATGCTGAAGACATGAGAAGCATATTGACCCAAAGATTTAAAACTTTGGATTCAGCAGGCTTCTGATCTTTTGTCCACAGTGTTTCAAGTTGTAAATCTGTGGAATATTAAATAATCATGATGCTTTTCAACTTGCCTAAGTTTGTTTGTCATGCTGGTACGGATTTTCTTTACTGTTTTTTCGTAGAACCAGATACTGCTTCTGCTTGAAAGCTGGGTTCCTTTGCCACTGATCTTACAGACTATGGTCCCATACTAAGTCTAATACACTAATGATAGTCTGTGATTCTGTGTCTGATGCTCTTAATCTCTCTTTTGCAAACATCATTGTCCAATAAAGCAACAAACAAAAATCTTGCAACGAAAATAACCAAACTATGGTTGTACTTTGATCAACTGTTATCATGCAGAAGCAGTTCTTGAGATTCAGAAATGCAGTGTTAATTCATCTGGGATAAGATATCAAATTTTAAAATGAGCTGAACAGACATTCTTAAGAATAAGTAAGCTTTTAAATAAACCAGATTTTTAATTCCACCTTTTCTATATTAGTACTCTAAATCAATAGTCTGCAGTTGGAAAAAACAGATGAGTTTGAATTGTTATAAATAAATATCATATTATTTCTTCCAGCACAGCCAAACAAGGAGTTTTAGTCCTGACACAAGAGTTTTCTAATGATTTAAGTTCCAAGTGGTTCCATCGTTTTTTAGAAAACAAATCTCTATCAAAATGCACAGCACAATTAATCCCTGGTGTCAGAGCACTAAAGAGATGAAGTTCTAGAAGAACCCATATTATTTAGATGCTTTTTAAATACAAACATAATGATGATTCATTAAATAATGTGAACTACTCAGCCGGACTTCCAATTCTCTACATTCATCACTTCATTCAATCCTGCTGTAATGTTGGTTAGTGCTAGACATTAACACTACTCTGTAAGTTTGAATAGGAAGAAAAACAAGGAGAGTGCAAAGCTATATTTTAAGATAGACAAGCAGAATGTCATTGCCAGCCTGAATTTGTTGATGGCACCAGGCATTAAGCAAGTAAATCTTTAGCCACTGATGTGACAGTTCACTTACTTTCAGTAATGACAACCAGGAGGGAATGCAGTGGATTTACAACAGTGGATACTCATGTATTAATGATGGCCATTTAGCCCCAACCACAAAATAATGAGTCAAAATGAAGATTTACCTTTCCCTGAAAGAAGAGATGATTTTTGTCTTATTTTAGTCTCTTTTGAAGTGTTCAAGAGTCCAGGTTTGATCTTTTTGGCAGCGGGGAATAATTTTTGTCTGTGAAGTATCGAGCTCATGGGGTCATTTGGGCAATGTCCATTTTTACCTAGCCAAGACAACAGAGACCTTCAATGGTACAAAAAAAGCATCCAGCTCCCAATCCAGCAGTTTATGCGTGAGGTCAGGCCTTTCTGCGGGCAGAGGTTTGTTCCCATTTGTACCAGACATCAGTGACCTGTAGTGGTTTTCCCTAGATCATTGGACATTGCAGATAAATACACACATGGTGAGCTCATGTGCTGAAAACAGAAGTGTGTTGAGCTGTCATTATAGTTCTTTGTCCCAACTAAATTCTTTGACTCCATCCTTATCCCTGAATAACAACATAAATGAGTACTCTATAGATGTAATTACGATAATAGTTCTTTTACTACAAATACTAGAAGCCTGTAACCTGTAATTCACTTTTTCTTATACTCTTCTATTCTAACACTAGACATGTTATTTTAAAATGTCTAGGACCTGAAAGCTAAATTTCTATAGTGATATATAATAGCAATGGAAACTAAGCCTCCTCTTTAGCTCAGTCTTTAGAGTTATGTCACATCTCTTTGCCAACTGGTGCCTTGCTCACCTATAAATATCATACCCACCACTCACGTAATGGGTCCAAGTATCAAAGTTAAACAGAAGGAAGCAAGATACATCTCCATCTGTTTAATTATATATGAAAACCTAAGACATACTAGCAGGTAATGTCTTCTCTTGCATTATTCCACAGCAAATTCAGGGGCAATAAAGGCATTTGCTCTCACTACTGTGAATCTGCCATATATCTTGTAACACCAGCTACGCTTCTTTTCAGGGACTAACCATCACAAGACCATAACTGTAAAGTGTGGGGACCAAGAGTGCAGAGATTGTTGATGCAGCTGGTTTCAAGATCGTTGTTAGGTGGTGGTTCAACTCTCAGTCACAAGCTACCAGAGGCTGGAGAAACACCACATGGACTGTTCCTGTCCTGGCTCTTCCTTGTCAGCCCTTTGAGCTGTATGAAAGCCCTGAGAACCAAGCCAAAGTAAGTGCATGACCTGGAATTTGCTCCTTTCATGGTCTGTATCTGCAGCAAAGTGCAAAGTGTTATTCTTTGCTTCTGCAGGTGGGAGCTCAATCTAATTTATAGTTTCAGTAATGAGCAAGACATTAATGTTAAAATAACCCATGTGAACTTCTGCCCTCTTCTAGAACTGACATTGTTTCATCATTTTCTCTCTACTTGCTGGAGGAAGCAGGCAGCATTAGGAGGGCATGCTGGCATGTATCCTACCTTATAGCTTTAAAGAACAAACTGACAAACATTTTTAATGTGCTTATCAAAGTCTCAGTGAATAAAGGGTGAACGATGTTTCCTGTTGGTTGCTCATAGTTGTACATGGATATGCTGATGAACTTACATTTAGTCCAGAAGCTGGACAGAAATAATTCACCAGATGAAATACATTATTCCTAAAGTAAACTTCTATGGAACATGTTCTTGCCCCAAACCCCTCCTAGAACAGGCACAGTAATGCTCCCTGAGACCTGGCAGCCCTTCTAAATGAGCATATGGTCTGCTCAGCTCTTGCAGTACTGCTGCACGGTGAGTAAACACACAGCAATGTCAGAGCAAACAGGAGGCCGTTTAATAGCATGAAATTCCATGGCTACTTCAAACTTCATCAGTACTTCACAAATGGATTCCCCTTCACTGCTGGAGAGTGCACCATTTACAGGAGAGGTAGGAGAAAACAGACAGTCTCTTTGTGGGCGGATGGTGTTTGTAGCTATCTCCCATAAAGCTGATACTACTATAGAAGGGCCCTGGTGTGTCACAAGTTGCATTTTCTGGTGATGCTGCATTGCCTTTTTTGTTTTCCTGAGGTGCTCCCTGATGCGATGCAACTTGTACAGTAATTGGAATAGAGAGAGACCTGAAGGTAAAAATCCCACTGCTAATCAAGTCTGGTGAAGGGCAGAACATTAGCTGCAGTAATTGTATTTCTGAGGGAGTCAACAAAGCCAGGCTCGTCAATGCTAGCAAACAGATCTGATCCTGCCTCTGTGCTTCTTGCGCTGGCAAAACATTGCACTGAAGTCACTGGAGTAGGGATTGGGCCAGGAATGAGCAGCTGAGTTGCAAAGCAAATTAATTCCTGCCAAAAAAGTTCAGCTATGCTCAGAAGTATGTAAAGTGTCTGATTTGAGAAGTGTCAAGTAGCATTTGCGACCAATTATCCAAGATGAAGGGGGCAGAGCTATGTTTACATGTACTAATCTGCAGCCAGAGTTTGAAAACTCCAATTCATGGACACACATCAGATTTCTTTCCAGGCTTGGCATTTGCCTGTATACACGCATGCCCATTGCTCAGGGATGACAGGAAAACATGATTACGACTTGCAAATAATAATAATAAAAAAAAAAATCTGGGAGAGGGAGCTGCCATGCAACTACATCATGGTAATTAAGCTTATACTGTGATATGCAAAAAAAAAAAAAAAAAAAATCTCGTGGACCACTGTATGAATAAAATAGCTTTATCAGCTGAGCTTAAATATGATGTGTGATATGTCTGTATTGTTATCTTTCCATGACCTGTGAAGCCCTAGGAAATGATCTACACAAAAGAATACGAAGTAAAAACTGCCTCTGCCATCTTTTGTTTAATTAACACAGATATTCTGATTGAATGCAATTAATCAAGATAGTAGGGATTAAACAGTAACTCAGAGTTGACAACGACAATGCTAACGTTGTCATCACTGTGGCACAGAAGGGGTACAAAATGGTAGTGGTGACCAGAAACACTGTAAGAACAAACTGGCTGGAGTTCAGGATGAGTTTTAAAGGTTTATGCAGGTCTATTGAAATGTAGGGGTAGCTGATTTTTCATATGGGGTAGAGTTTATCTGCCCCTGCTCTTCCCTTTCCCCTCTCAGACCTTTTGGGGTAACCCCCAGAATGGCAACAACTTTTAAAGTGATTCCTCTTTCTTCTAACAAGTTCCTGATGCTAAAGGTCTGACCTTAAAATGAGCAGCGTATAAGGCAAGAATGGTACTGCAGTGAGCTTCTGGCCTTCAACCTTTGCCAATACAGCTATTTTGGTAACCACAACATTATATTCATGGTAGCTGAGGGAACGGTCTTCCAGTGAAGGATTTCTCAGCATAGTAACTCTATCGGTTGCTCTGTCCCTTAAATAGGCACGTTACCTGTCTATTTAAGACCCCGGTTGCAGATTTGCAGAAATTTGCATCTTTCTGTTAACTTCGTGGCTATACTTCAGTTCTTGCTGCACCTAAAAACTGAACTATTCTTCCTGGGGATTTCCACATAGATCTGGGGAAAACTGCAGTCGCATGACACTGTGAGTAGCTCAGTCTTGAATTTCTTGTCCACAGGAGAGGCACAGCCTGGGTTGCTACAATGCAACTGTCCTCATTAATATATTTCAAGCCCTGGTATAGTGGGATCACCTCACTGGATAGGAAGATGGTTGAGTTTTCTGAGCTTATTCTCTTGGCTTAACAATGTTAAATTGGGTGATAACGAGTAGTAGTTCCCCTTTATGGTGAAGCTGACACTTGCCTTCTAGTAAACAGACACAGAGATGACCCTCCTCATTTCACACAGGTCACCAAACAGCCCCTGGGATGGCAAGGGTTATTGGCCATTTACCAAACTCTGTTTGACTTGGGTTCATGCGTGAGAGATGAAAGGCACTATATTGCATTACCAGTCCCTGGGGCCAGCCAGTTCTCCCTAAAGAAGCATTTTGTTTAGCAAGGCAACTGCTGGCCCACGGGAATCAGCGTTAAGAAGAAGAGGATGCAGTTTTAATTGCAAAGGCTTCCTTAGGGCAGATGTCTTAAAGCCTCACGGAAACTCACTGCTTCAGTGTCACAATAGTTGTTTCAGGACACTTAATAGCCAGTAGATTTTCCCCTTAAGTAATCTCCCCTTCTTCCCAACAAAACATCCATTAGGTTACTCGTGGTGTTTCCACCTCTATTCTGTTTCGCTCCATCTCCCTAAAGGAGATGCCTCATACCTGGGGTGAGACCGATGCAGCAGGTATGAATTGTTACTTTTTCCAAGAGCTTCAAAGTTTAAACACAATGTGCCTTCCCTGTCTCCCAGATGAAACAAGCAGCCTAGGTAAAAAAAGCTGTTGGGAGCTTGGGAGAAGCGTGAACTTCCTGAGCATTTTCAGTACCCTAGAGCTGAGATGTTGATTGGTTTTCTTGGCTATATTGGAGTAGTCCTTGCTATTAGGGTATTCCAAGGGCTGCCTTTTTACAGATTATGGATACAGTGCTAAACACTACAATGGTTACAGCAAGGAGAATATCTGCTGTTCAGACAGACCAAGAATTCAACCTGGACCCACTCTCAACTTCTTATGATCTCAAAATCCAGTGTTGTTCCAAATTCATTTGCACTGGTGGTCAGAACCCTCTTTCACTTTTCTCCTTTGCTGTTTGTGATGTGAATCAGAAAATGTTCAGATGTCACATTTGCTGTTTGATAGTTTTACATTATGGTTGTAATAGTGCATCTGCCAAGTCAGCAGTTCTTTCTGTGTTCGTTTATTTATTTGATACTCCATTTCCAGCAAGTTCTTGTTACCCAGTTCCTGCTGAAAACAGGGAACAGGCACAAGTCATCCCAGAAAATGAAAGACTAGAAGGTAAGTGAAAAGAATAGTAAATGCAGGCCATTCATGTGACAGGATCCGATTCATTTTTGTGCCAGGGAGATTTTTTAAATGGGACTTCTCCCAGTGGAGTGCTCAGAATGCTCAAGGCCTGCTTCACTACAAAGACAATACATAATTATTCAGATCTTATTATTATTTTTTATCACTCATTTTCCAGTCTCACAGAGCAAGGACACAGATGAGATCAGGACCTAGTTTATCGCCCTGCACTGTACCGATTGTACAGTACACTGTACTGTAAAATCCCTATAAAAGGTGCTAACTATCTGCTTTACGAAGGCAAATAAATGTGCCTAGGCTGAAGGTTGGAGCAACTGGTCTAAGATGGCAGAACCCATCAGCAGCAAAACCAGAGATTTGGTCTCTAATCGCCCATCCTGGGATGCTCCTGCTTCTTGCTTTAGATACCTTTTTCTTTTTCCTTTTTTTTTAAACATTTACTTCATATTGCTGAAATGATGAATTGAATAACTGTTCATATCCTTTGAATGACTATTTATTGTATCTATAGAAAACAGATTGTCTGTTCTCTCAGCCTAGTGGAGATTATTAAGGGTGATAAACTCATCAGGAAAAAATGTAGATTGGGTGTGACGGAAAAATATATGTTTTTCTTCTGCAGTGCCATCTTCAACTCTGGTTTTGGTATGACAGACTATGTGGTCTCAGTGATACTACACCATCCTGTTCTCTGCTTTCAGGCTAGGGTCACAAGCCGGATTTGGAAGAACCAAATTTCATGCAGAGGTGTGGCTGGAACACAAATGCTACCCCAAGGTAAGTGTTTGGTTTATTTTTTAACTCTGGGTTTTCTACACGTTATAAAGTCCATACAAAGTCTGTTGTTAATTCCAGCCTAGTTATGAAACTGCATTTGACCATTATTTGTACAATCCAATAAAGTATGCGTATATACCATAGCAACACCTGCTCTATGTATTAAAATTATTTTACCACGTCAGCCCTTTGGGATTTAGCATTTCATTCATGAAGAATTCTATAACACACTCCAGTCATGCTATCGCTCTACTTTCTGATTAATTAGTGATTTTCTTAAGCCTATTTATATTTTAAGTTATTGTAACATTTCTTCATTTTATTATTTGGACAACTGAGAATTTACAAAAATAAGAAGAGTTAAAAAATAACTCTCGAAGACCTCGTGGATGCTCATTATACTTTTCTCTCTAGTACTTGCAAGTCTTATGTTATTTTATGCACCCTTTCCATGTTCACTACTCTTTGTTAGTTTTACTCATAGATGGTAGTGACAATGGATAACGTGTTATGGGTTTTTTTACAGATTAAACCAATGAAATATCCTGAAGTCTAGTAAGTACTCAGCACCAGCAACTCATATAACCCTCTGTGCTACTACTGCTGCTCTGAACTGATTTATTTAGTCATTTATGACTTTAACTACTCAGGTTCATTCCTTCTTGAGGCTGATACAGGAAGGTGTGTTTTAAACCATGCATTCATTTCCGTCCTGGATTTCACGAGTTGTTATTCTTTCCTCAGAGGTGAATCTTTCAAATGTCCTTCTACAGATTCCAAATGAGTTACTAACATTTAGATACTTCCAAGTAATATAGAAAAAAGTGCTGAGGTAATGACAAGTTTCCACCTAGTCAAAAAAAGCTCAGCAAAAGTAGATATGACTAAAATACTTGTATTAATGCTCAAAATCTTTTTCAGGAGATCTAAGGAAAAAGGGGCTATTGGCTTCAAAAAATCTGTACCCTACAGGGATGCACAGTGCTTGCTTTACTGACTGACCCATCAGCTGCTCTCTGTCCTCAGAAACAGTTCAGGAAATCACTGAAAATATCTGATAATATAAAAAGGATAATTAAGTTTCATGGTGGAAATAATAGAGTAATCTGTCCTGACAAATCTAGGAGCTAGTATTGAAAACTCTAGTATCTGAATATAAAAAAAAAGAGTAATTTTGAATAAAGATGTCTATCAGGATTGTAAATTCAGAGAATAAAAAAGTAGCTTTGCTTAACAGACCATCTCTCTCTCCATCTTCTTCTAACTCATTTTCTTGTTCTCTTTCTTCCTTCTGCGTTATTGCAAAAAATGTGTGTAAAATCTGATATTGAGAATGCTTTAGCTTCGTTTCAGCCTGCTTGTCTACAAAATTTTTTGTTCCACTGTGAAGGTTCCCCCACAAGATAACCTCAACCATCACCTCACTAGGCTTGCAGGGCCACTTATTTGCAGAGGGAACAGCTATATTTTGAGGAGTCTCTGAGGTAGCAGCTCCCCGCTCTTCTGAGGCTCTTAAAGGTGTCCTTAAACTGGCATGAGAAATCACCCAAAACTCAGAGCAGACCACAAGGTGGTTAGGACAGTATTTTCTCTGTGACTTTTTTTGCTAAGCAGAATTGCTGCACTATAAACAAATGTGAGTTTTGCTTCATTCTTAGATACTGTGAGTTATGAAATCCCACCCTAGATGTAATGAGTGTATAGATCATTTTGACCAGACCATAATCTATAGGTAAACAATGTTCCCTGAAAAAGTATAGACAAAATAAAGAACTTCTTGCTACTGTTGCTAAAGTTGTATCAAGGATTACTGATGAGGCCAACATGATCCTGAAGCTTTGTGCTACTGATATTTAAACAAAACATAGTACTAACTACAAGGTCTGGTGAGCAAATTCCTTCTTGGATTAGGATATTCCAGATATATCATGCTGGAAACAAAATCCAAAACTATACAAAACTTACCTGGAGGCTTTTATCACAAGCCCCAAATTTCTGTTCACTGACATATTTACTAACATTAATGAGAGTTTTCCATTAAGCTTCTCTGGTTTTGGTGGTGATATTAATAAGCAAATCACACAGCAATTTTCAAAATAAGTGGAGCTCTGATGCAGCAAACCCATATAGCTCATCTTCACTGCCTGTGGAGGAAGCCCAAAGATACTAGGATAAAACCTACAGAAACTTGTCAGCACAGCCTTTTGGCCATGAGAAGGTTAGTTTTAAAGAAGGCACTTCAGGGACATCTGTGTGACACACGCTACAGTGTCCAGAGATTGGAGTCTATGTATTTTGCTCTAAATCTAGAGAGGGAATCACTAAGAAAAAAGGGAAAGAAGCACGGGGGAATAAAAGTACTTTTGAAAGAGAAGAAATCTACATTTCAATGAAAATCCTTTCAAGGCATTTCAAATAAGAGTCTGAGAGAAATAATTACAAAGTTTGGAGGGAAAGAACGTTAGCTTTGATATCTTTTTCTTCTATGAAGCAATTAAAATAAGCAATTTTTCAAATACTAAGCAGAAAATTACTAATGGCTGAACCCAAAAGCTTTCATTTCCTTCTTGGGGCCTTTATTCTTCTAAAAAAAGACAAAAAAAATGTGAAGGTGGTTTTCCAGATAGATTAATGCATAAAGCAGTCACTAGTTGGATGTCATAAAAACTACAGCAGCATAGAATAGCTGAGATTAAGAGCTAGATTTAAATCATGCAACAGTCCAGTTAATATCAATGTCTAATTAAGAAATGCATAAGAAGTCTGTAATGTTGATTTGATGGAGAAAAACTCTAATAGGGTTTCTTTTGGAATTTTCCATTTCAATTGCTGTGTAGACTTTTAATGGATGTCCTATGCAGTCTTTGGTATTAGCAGGAATCATGCTCAAATTAAAACCAAGGCCTAAAATGGAACACAGGTAGACGAATTAGCTTGTCTGCGAAGCGGTCTGGGTAGAATGACAATGTGAGCTCGAGTCAAATATTTAATGCAAATAAAAGAAAACAAATGTCTCAAAACTGGTGTGGAAACCCCATCTGCTTATTGTTTTAAAGCATTTAACCGCCTGTAATTTTAAACAATGCCATGTTAACCCATTTCCCCTCCTGTCTAAGCCTGCCGAAATCCCCGACAATTCATACTTAGAAATCCAGACCCCTAAGCACTATTAATCAGTCTTTTTAAACAGGAAGGCTTTCTGTGGTTATGTACATTAGTAGTATGTAGAGGTGGGCTCTTCTCTGCTTGCAATGGGATTTGCAGCCCACAGTTCCCTATCATTATCAATTAATACCATTAATCCCCCACTCCTCTCTGGGTAACTAAAGCTCTTAAACTCTCTGAGCAAAACTAAACCCGTGGTATCTACTGTGTCACACACTACCCAGGACATAGGGTCTCTAGGGAACTGGTTTTATGCTGCATGTGAGAAATGCCCTAAAGTTGTTGAACTAGGAGCACTGTAACTGTTAGTATGCACAAATCCAAGTTGCAAAGAGGGAGAAAGCATGGCACTGGATTAAAGCAGAGCGTACTTGTTATCACCACTTTGTGGTTGACCCAAGAAATCCAAAGGGAATTATCTCAAGAATCCAGGAAGACGGTAAACTCAAAATACCCACTCTGACCCAGGCAGCAAGTGCACTGGGGAGTAATTTTTAAGTTCATTAGAACATATTAAAATACGATACATTGGCCGTGGTAAAACAAGGCATATGATCCCATCTGTCTACGTGTTTCTTTCCAGTTCTAAATCTATCCAGAGACCTTCCAGAATTATGTTCTTAGCAAACTGAGAGTAGAAAAGACTGGAGGGAAAATCAGGGTAGCAGTGAAAGTTCAGCACTTCCAAGTCACTGTCATTTTTTTGAAAAGTCATGGTCCAAATTCATGCCTGGTATTCATTGATCAATGAAGCACAAACCCATCATTTAAACAGTGATACCATGTCCCTAGGAGATGCTCCAAGGATATTTCTCCTTGAAAAAGATGGGAACTAGGACATTCTGCCCTCTGAACGATACAGCAGGTCAAATGTGGGAACATTCAGGTCATCACAAGAATCTGATTTTTTTGTCTCCCTCTTGACTGTATGACTGAGGAGGTATCACGAGTAAAGATGCATCTAGATGATTGTTCACATGAACCACTGCTTTAGTGGGGTGTTTTGTCTGCAAGCTTTGCTGGATTTATGAAATACTTAGAAAAAAAGAATATGAAATGGGCTGCCTTTTGCAAAAACGTGTAACAGACAAAAATAAACAAACCTTAACTCGTCCAGAATGCTTAAGAGAAACAAATTCTATTACAGTTTTGCTAAATGAGCCTGAAATGTCATCCTTCCTTCCATAAAACTATCTTTTTAGACATTACTGCAACCATGACCTCACTGTGGTTCCTGGATTCTTTCTGAAAAGATTAAAGTGAACTAATACACCAGTGATCTCATCACAGCGTAAAGGACATCTCACAGGGCGTGAGGGGAAAATCGGGAGAATTTCAGTGCTTCATTTACATCAAGAGTAGAAAAGGCACTATAACATCATAGTGGAGAAACACCAAAGGTACAATTCCAGGAGGCATTTTTCAGTCTTCCTATAAACTACTTGGTCTTGTCCTACCTGATCTTGCCTGTTATACTTGTCATCCTTGCGGTTGTCGCCACATCTATTCTCTTTTCCTTTTTACCTGCCTTTGTCTATACCTTCCCTTGTCTCTTCTGTGCCTTTCCTACATATTTTAATGTATCGAATTATTTTGAATCACATGCACTAGTATTCTCAACTACATCTAAAATACACATTTTGGAGAGTATATACATAAAATCACATTGCACAAAATTATTCACGCATTCTTCATTTAGAGCTTACATCATTCTTGGTAAAAATGTCTTTCCTACATGTACATACTCAGACCAATTGGTCATGGATTATTGCAGCTTTCATCTACTTTAGAGCTGTTGTATCTTCTGCAGAAATCAGGAGGATAAGTAGGGAGACATGTTTTATTTTCTTTGATAGGAGAACCTATAGATCAGTATTCATGCAACTGAGAATCCGCTGCCCCTTTTTAATGTTATATCATATTCTGAGTTTGGAAATATCTTCAGAACATGATGAGTAGAGTGCTAATAATGAAATCTTATCTCTTGTACCCACAGGTATGTCACAGCTCTACCCTGAAATTACAGTATTAAGCAATGAGGTGACAAACCGGTTTCCTTTCTCAAGCCAAATGTCACGTAACTGCCCAAGGGCCTGTTTTGGTGGTGGTCGCATCCCCTGACTTTTCAAGGAGAGATGTGCCAGTGCAACTCATTCCCAGCCTCTATACATGGCAGGAATATATTTATCCTCTGAGAGATTTCTCAGCCTGGAAGAAAGCCATGAGACCTCAGACTGTAGGCTGGGAGGTATCAGAGAAGCCACTTGTTAGACATTAAGAAAGAAACCTCCAAAAATTATGAAGTGGAGGTGAATTCCCAAAATTTGCTAAAGCAAACTGATATAAAGGGTGATGGTGCCTTTCCATCTAGGCAACAAAACTTGTTACCCCTAGATGAGGCTGCAAACATATCCAACCCATATACTCTGTGGTTGATAAATCTGCTTTAGTAAAGAGAGGTCCAATCTGCAATGAATTTTATAGGGTAATACATACTGCAGCATTAATAGAAGCCAAATGGAGCTTCTTCTCCAAGGAGCAATGCAGAGCATCTGTTATGAACTAAAAAATAGTGGGTAAAAACGTGTTGCAATTCTTGACCCCAGGAGTCCTTCTGGAGTTGGAGAACTCTGGATGTTCAGCAAGATCTCATCCTCCCACAGATCAACCAGGTTAGCATAGCTCAGGCCAAAAGAGTGGGTCAACGTCCATGCATCTACTCTAAGTTCATTCATATATTGATTGTGAAGAGGTGTTTATCAGGATCTTGAACTGAGGCTGCCCTACAAGCTGAAGCTGTGCAAACAAAGATATATATTCACCTACTATAGATAAAACCAATGGCAATCAATCATCACTTCTGAGTGAAGAAGAGATAAACTCTTTGAGGCAAGTTCCCTTGGATATAATTCTTTCTTTCCAGGCTAAAAAAAGGCTGCAACTAATACATATCCTGAGTCATAATGTGGATTTGCACCTTTCTTGTTAAATATATCTGGTTTGTGTCCAAAGCATTGCTTCTATTCCTAATGATCACTTATATTGTTACAACTTCTACATTAACTGCAGGTGTGGAATGCCAACTGATCCACACTCCTCTTGCTGTCAGCAGGAGACTAATGTGTGTCAAAGGCCTGATTCTCAAAGGTAAGGTCACCAGAATCTCCAGTTGCACATCTGCTTTGCTAAATACAAAAGTCTGGAGATTTGCAAAGCTCGTATACGTACAAAATGTGAATTCACTGAGGTCCATACATAAGAAACTGTTTGTGCTTCTCATTTAGTAGACAGGTCACAGAATTTCTCTGTACAAAATACTTGCTGTTTTATGACGGGCAGCATCTTGCTAGTCTTCAGATGAGGGTACTTGTACATTCTGTATTAATAAGGAAAAAGACAAATATTTCTACTTCCTTCTCTTAGTGTTTATTTTTCACATCTTGGAAAAAACCTTCAAAGTGTAATGTGTTTGCACTTGATGTTCTAGATGTTCTTGCTTGGTGACCTCTAATATACAGTATTTTCAGCCTTTTACATGAGCTCAAAACTAATCACATATATATCTCTCTATATATCTATTTATTTATTTCTGCTAATCTAAAATATCCTTCAATGTCTGCAATAAAGGTTCCCCTCGAATAATCTACACAGACTATTTTTTTATCTTCATGTATGGCAAGTAATAGCCCTTTTAATATCATCTGGTTATGACATCATGATTGTGGTTATTCTGGACTTCTGTTTTAAATATGTACATCCAAGCATTATTCACCACGATGCATTATGTTTTTCCTCCTTCAGCTGACTATTCATAAAGTTTTTTGTCATAGTGGAACCAAAACTGATCTTAATATCCAAAATAAGAAAAAAGGGAATTGGTCATCAGTTATATGTTTCATTATATGCAATTGAAACTCTCCACCCTCATACTGACTTAATTTGAATTAAAACTGAGTGATTTAAAGGCCCTGTGGCTACTGGGGAAAGTCATGAACAGAACGCACAGGTCAAAGTGTTATTCATGAACATCTGAGATCCCAGCCCTGAGACTGTGCTGCTCAAAATGGACATCTCCTTAAGGAAGCTGTTAAAAATAGTTTTCACAAGGATCAGAAGAGATCATAGAACCATACAATGGTTTAGGTTGAAAGGGACCTTAAAGGTTATGTAGTTGAGGAAGGGAAGCACTTGTTTTTTAAAAAAAAGTTTGATTCTGGAAAAGACTCCCTATGTTGGTACGTTATAAGGATTGTGCTGTACCAGGCAGCATGGTTTGGATAGTTTTCCATGGAAGTGGCTATTGAATTAAGAGGTGTCCTTTTCCCTTAACACTTACACCAAAAATTCAGAGCAAAAGTTTGTCATGATTCATCAGAATGGCTCCATTACCTTCCTGAGTAATGGGAATTACATTTGTTTCACCGGGCTGTAGAATACAGACATAATAAACCCATGAAAAGAAATGGGGAAAGAGATACTGATTTTCTTGAGATGAAATAAAGAAAAACCAGGCTTTAAAAATTGTGAGAATAATATGCTCTGGATCTTTAAAGAAAGTTTAAAGAAAAGTTCTTAAAGAAGCATTTTCCAATAAACATTTTGAAGTGCATGCCTGTTAGGTTTATTTTCATTTTTGCCATGTATAAAAAACTTAGAGACAACCCACAAGGTTTTTTAATATCTGTTGAGAATTGCCTTTTCAAAGATAATTCTGTAGGCAAGGTGTGAGATTATGCACATGAATATTTCTGTCTACCACTTATGCACATTGAGACAATATCAGCTCACACTTTCTCCTGTCCTTGGTCCCTTTTCTGTGAAGGATAATCTTAATTACCAGCAAGATTACCAGATATTTGGTAATATCACGTGAAGTGTTGCAGCATCATTTCTGTGATTTACACCTGCTAAGGATTTGATAATTGAATTTTAAATCATATTTTAAGAAATATTTTAAGATTAGAAGATAGAAAATATTTTTTTAATAGAAATACCCTCTTTTTAAAATTTATTGGCACAGTTCTTCTAAGTGATACAGAGCTTTTGAACACAAACCATGGTTTTATTTTTTGCACATTTGTGCTACCTTGAAAAAATTAGAGTACACTTCTATATTGGTTTAAATCAACTCAAGTCTAAATGCTATTTTTGACAACTATGCATGAGGGACGTACCTTTACAGGGATTCTATAGAATATAAAACTAAAAATATCTCAGTTGTAGAGCAAATTCACTTTATCATTTCCTTCACTTTATGATTATGGCTATATATATTTTTAACCCTTGCAGGTTCAATCCTAAATTTGTTGGAAACAATAGAAATGATTCCATTGAATCCAACAAACTCTGCTTTCCACTGGATTAAGATGTTTGTACATCAGTTTTGCTGGAGACATCCCTGTTACGAAGTGGGGAATTTTATAAGTATGTCAGGGAGGGTAAGTGCCCAATAGAAAATATGTCAGATGGAAATTCAGAAATTACAGACGACTTGCAACTGAAATAAAACAGGTTTTCTCAAGTCATCTACAGAAACCCTGCAACTTATGGGAGTTTTGATTATGGTTATGATAACAACACTGCATCTGGTGATAAAAATTACCTACTTTGTGAAGGATTTTTGCTCCTCAAATTACTTTTCTGAGGTTTTATTTCATTTTCAAGATATTTTCTTATCCTTCTCCACCTCATTTTCCATTTCTAATATAAAAACAGGAGCTCTTCTCAATTAAGAAGATAAATAAAACTAAAGAAAATTCAGGCAGAACTGTAAAGCATGGCCTATTTTAAACCTCCAACTCAGATAATAAGAGTGTTTTGTGCTGCACTTCCCTCATGAACTCAGTGTTTCAGAGTGCATTCAGTGTTGTAATAATACAAATCAAATACAATTTTAATAACTCCTTCCATTAAAATGATCTATTAATGTTTTAAGGCTCCAACACTTACGAGCATGATTCTAATTGCATGATTTTGCTGCAGGCAGGTTTATAGATCTGCCTGATCTTCAGATATTCACATAGTTAGGGTTATTTTAAATAAATTAATTCTGGAAGTACTTCAGTCTTAGTAATGATAGCTGGGCTTGATACTGCTTGTTTTGTGGGTAGTTGTATGTATCTGTTTCTGTGCGAGGAAAAACTAGATCGGTTTAGAATTATTTGAAATGAGGTAGCTGAAGTCCATGTGATAACAAACGTTATGAAGAATGCTCTGAAGAGGGGAATATTTTTTCATGAATCTAGGATGAGGAGCAAAAGAGGTTTAAAGTGAACAAAATTTTAAGTTTGTCATGCAGCACGATTGAAAAGTGGGACTTTCTGCCACAGAATACCAAAAATATAATCAGATTGAAAAAGGTCTAGAAATTCATAGAAGATAGTTCCTTTGATACCATTGAACATTATTGTTTCGTACAACTTCTGTTACCTTTCTCTGTAATGACCAAGTGACAGGAACAAGGAAAATACATCAAGAGGAGAACTACTCTGTGTTTTTTTCTAACATTTTTTGGTATCTGTCAGGGATTTCTGCTACAGACAGGGCAAGGGGGACTTTGTTGGGCCTAACTGAGCACAGCTACTTCTAGGCAAGAAAAACAGTTGTTTCGAAGCTTATCCCTCTTTGTAGAAACCTGTGAAAAAACTCAAGATTTCTTGTAATTATGCAGTGCCGGATAAGGAAAGTGAACAAGTCTGGCCTTGGGATGAAGGTAAGCAGAGCAGAAAAAGTGGCAAATAAGGCATTTGCTGAGTGGCTTGTGAGAGCCCTTACCTCGATGTGGTCCCCAGGCTTTATCTCTAGCTGCAGGTTCTTGGTCAGCGGCATCCTGGCTCTCCTCCTTGGATGTGCTGTTCTTCCCTTTGAGCATCACTTGAGAACTACAGCAGAAGGTTCCCTCCTTCAAAATGAACAGAAATGTCAACATAATATTGCACTTCTGATTTGATATTTCTTCTGCAGAGAATTTACTCCAACTTTTGTTCATGACAAATGTCTACATAAACCTTGAACAAATCAGCGTTAAAACTAGAAGCTGTAATATTCATTGGGGGTTAAAGAATTAGTATTTACTGAATGATGCTAATTGTATGCTGAGAAGTGATTCCTCACCTGCAAAAAATAACTTACTTCAGTAAATATGGCCTTACCCACTCTAACAGTGATAGTTCTGCCTCTTTGGTGAATTCTGCATCTGTCAGGACAGAAAAGAGGACAATTTTCTCTGATATATCAAGGGAGTATTGTCTTCGCAGCACAGAATTCTAACAGACTTGCTATGGAGTTTACACACTGGCAAAGAAACAGTGTATGAGTTGTGTGAAACCCATGACAAATCTTTACTTTAATGAAAACACTTTAGATCAGTCTTATTGGAGAGGAATGGAAAGGTCAACTGGGCGTTCATACATACACAGGCCTCAAGAAATAAAAGCTTTTACATGAGCTCAGAAATATGGATAATTTCAGTAGTATTTGAAATTTAAAGTGCTGAATCAACTCAGAGCATGAAGTTCTCAATAACTCCTACTCAGAAGTCATCCCAAACTAGAGCACCCTGAGATACTGAATTGCTGATACAAGTGGATTAGTCTGGCTTTTCCACAAAAGCCCTGTACTGGAAAATGCTGACCAGGCAAAAAAAGTTTGGAGGGAATAATGTAGTTTTCTTGAGGCTTCTCAACTGAAAAAGATGTTAAAGATAGTTCAAAATGATCGCAAGTGTCCCAACATATAATTTTCAAAATGAACAGTTTACTGCTTTGAAATGTGTTTTGGATCTAATTTTTATTTTATAAATGAAAGCAAGAAGTGAAATATTTTGAAATTACTAAAGCAATTTTTAAAAAACAGCTTATTGGTTAGCCAGAGAATTATTTGGGAAAAAAAAGAAAAGAAATCTTTAAAACTCCCAAAGGGCAGAAAAAAGTACTTCCCTGCTATCTATGAAATGAGAGAAAAATACAATGATATTTTCATATAACATAAAGATTTTGTAAAATACCCCAGAATTTCATAGAAGTTGCAAAGACTTGAACTTGGACACACTTAGAGTTTCTTTCTAGCTGCTATAACTGTGATGCTTACAGATGGTAACTGATAATGTTTTTACTAGACCTGGTTACCTACACTGTTAGATAAGTAACTGGAGGCATTCCAGCCTCTACAGGCATTATAGTCCCTGTTTCATATGCTGTCACAAGAAGGAGGGCAGGAAGCATAAGGAGAGAATTTCACAATTTTAGTCCAAACTAATGTGTTTAAACAGAAAAATAATGATTAATTATTAAATAATTTAAAAGTGGGCTATCCAAGGAGAAAGAGGCTTGAATGACAGGAAGGGTTAAGCTTTGTAGGGTGTAGAGGGAAGGCCTGTGTAGCTACACTGTGCCATGTTAATGGTGTAGGGCAAGAGCATCCTTAGATGTCTGCTCAATTTGTCAGAAATTTCTCGTCTGAACTATTACCTCCACCTTTCTCCAAAAAATCCTTCAGTCCTTTTATCTGTGAGCTATCTCAATGTTTACTGTCTGCCTATCGCCTTGGCTGAACCACACTAATAGTCAGCTAATTACATGTGAACACTCTAATTTGCTTTATGTCTTTTTCGAAAAAGGGCGCGTGTACAGGCACGCATGCAAGCAAACTGTTGCTCATGCTACAAAACTGCAGCTCTCTGTAGAATGTAGATGCACCAGTTGAAGAGTGATAAAATATGTTGCATGCTTGCTGCCCCCTATGTTGCTTCCCCCCAGCAGGGCCACCACCAAGGCTTGTCATTCCTGATTTGCAAGATCACCTGTTGCTCCAAGACCAGACTTCTCTAGGCCAGAAACTGAAGCAAAGAAGAGAATTACATGTTTGTCATTGAATTGAACTGAGAAGAAGGAAGAGGAGAATGATAAGATCATAGCCTGCAGCACTTTGTTTATGAGAACATCCTTCCAGTGATATATGTCTGCACCAGGTGAAAGTATTGTGTCACCCCTAACATATTTTAAATGCCAGGGCTGTCATGCAAGAAGACAATGATGAACAAGTTTAAACAGCATATGGTACTGTAGCCATGTACAGAGTGTTACCCTTTAAAGGTTTG
The DNA here is from genome assembly GCA_033558105.1 of Coccyzus lansbergi. Lineage (NCBI taxonomy): Eukaryota > Metazoa > Chordata > Aves > Cuculiformes > Coccyzidae > Coccyzus > Coccyzus lansbergi. Next base: position 3,164,708 of record JAUMJK010000138.1, on the reverse strand, counting down.
CACTGGTAGTGCTTCTTAGCAAAATGTTTCTGAACTCGGTCATATTCTCCTACAAAAGTGTGCTCACACAGAATTTAAACTAACTGAAAATATTTCTGTTGCAGACAAACTGATAGGGTTGTGCACAAACCAGTGCATTTTCTCATGCAGGTTTTACGTGCTATTTCACATGTCCTCCCTGCTGTACTCTGAGTTTCTCATAACTGCTTGGATAGGAACTTCATTTTCCTTAGCAAATAGGCAAAAATAAAGGTCTACACCGTGCTCTGGAGAGCCGGGACTGGGCCCAGGTCACTGCACGTCATAAGTTTACTCAGACTAGCTCTAGCATGCTCTTGTGGACTGAATGGAGCTGCTGGTGCTCCTAGACCACATCATCCGGTTTAATTTCATGCAAAAGAATTCAGTTTGTGTGCTCTAAAACTGCCTCACGTTGAGGGGGGTAGGGTAAGTGGGGTCATTTTAAGGATCACTTCAAAAGTGCAGTCCTGGGCCAAAGTGAAATGCTAACATAGAAGCACCTTTTATCACAAAGCAGGTATGCCCAGAGCTATCATCATATGGCAGTTTTCTTCCCAGATGTTTATCTTGAGCTCAACTGCATGAACACCATCGCAGTACTATAATGCTATTTCACAAGATGACTCATTTGCTCAGACTGACAGTTCAAATTGAGCCTTGGGAAAGACAACATCCAACACATGATACTGAATATGGGCATGACCATGTCCACCTTGGATTCAGGTGAAAGAACTTTAGCCACGTATGTCACATGGGAACAAAGGCAGCTGTGACACCATAGTTTTAGGTCTTTGAGACAAGCTGAGGTCAGAGCCACTCCATGAACCATCAAGGACAGCATTAATAACACTACAAGAGAGAGGAAAGGGAGTTTCTGATTGACTGAAAAAAGTTCAGGGGGCTAGGATTTCTTAAGTACTTACCAAGGTCCTGTGTGGGCTTCCGTAATATGTTCAACATCTCCCCATCAGTTTTACTCCCTGTAAAAGAGAGATACCTTATTTTTCTGACAAGGTTATTAATAGCATTTTCCAATTAAGATTCTTTATAAATGAAAGTGTCTTGCAAATAGTATTTAATCATCTGACTAAAAATGGTCTCCAACTTCTTTAAAGCAGAACATTGGTTTTTATAGGGACTCGTCACAGTGTCCAGCTTAACATAAGGCTGCAGGATCATACGCTGCATCTTTAAGACATAGTTTACTTCTGAATCAGTAAATGTACTAGACAAAGCAGCCATTATTTATGCATTCCTGCATACACGGCAAGGTGAAAATAATAGAATAAACATCATATACTTCATTATGATATCGGTTTACACTTCCAGGGTACACAAAAAGAGGCCATTTCATCAAGCTAATTGCCTGAAAGTAAAAGAGAGAGAACTTTAGCTATTAGTCTATTATGGGGCTTTTTTCTTAATCACAAATAGGGGCCGTGTGTCCCCAGGGGGATGTGTATTCTAATTTACAATTGAACTACAGATCAGAGCAATCAATCTTGTGCAGCACTTTTACAGTGTAATTGCTGCAACATAACAAATAAAAAAAAAAAAAGCAGCCTAAGTCGAGTTTCAGCTTGAGGTGGAGATATTTACCAGGCATTGGTTTCGGGGTGGGAGGGAGGCAGAGAGAGAAGAGAAGCGCCAAAGCCATGAATATGCAATGAGGGCTCATTAGTGCCCCAGTGTTGCCATGACGAATGGCATTATCCCCAGACTGGTGCAGCCTAAACATGAATTTTATAACGACCCATTTATCATGACTTGTCATGGATTTCTTTACTGTACTTTGTACTGACTCTTGTACCTTCCACCATTATCACCTCAGAATCCCTTCCTTTTGTTATTTTATCTTATTCTAGCTTGGTTTTTGATAATGATTCTCAACTGATAAAGAGAACAAGTCTGCAAATAGCGATATGCTGGTGCTCAAGATAGAGCTTCCTAAGTTGAAGACCCACTGCCGAATGTGTAGGTGGTCTTCAGTCCACTTACTAGTGGATAAGTGTCCTCATTGTCACAAATATCTGCAATCTTGTCAGTTGACTCAGCAGAAAGGTCTCAGACTGACTGAGCATCGAGACAACTATCTTTCCATTCTGGCAGATGTGATGGATGAATCTGTTTAGTTGACCAAGGCCTGTCTAAAAGTGCTCTTCCTCAGCCTACTCCAGCTATGTGCACAGTGTAAAAATTCACCCGTCATCTCTAGGTTGATAAAGTTACTAAAATGGCTTTCTCCCTAGCTTCAGTTAAACTAAAAAAAAATGAACTAGATGTGAAACCTAACTAACAGGAGAAGCATTTACCTTCCAGGAGTGAGAGACTGGTCAACTCTAAAGGAAAACAGAATTACTGCAAAGTAATTAGTGTCTGGTTTTAGCTCATTTTTGGTCACTGCACGTTGTCTCTGTTTTACTGCTGTCCCTTTGGCCTACCCAATTCCACATTTAATACACCACTGCTTATAAAGAAATCCCTGTGGCTCAGAAGGCTGAATTGCCACTGCTGGGCTAGGGCCTGTGGTCTAGTATATAGAGGCTTTCATTTCCCAAGTTATGAATCTGACATCTAATGGCCAAATCCATGCCAGTTTATTTCTGAGAAGTCTGTTGTCATTATTTACCCCAAACAGTTTCACTGTCGGTATGCCTTTTTCCCCTCTATGAAGTAGCTGGAGTATCTGAAAGTATGAAGCCTCTCTTTCTTGTATTTTACACTTTTGCTATTACAAGAATTTGTCTTTGGGGATAGAAAAATCAAGCAACTTATTTCCAGCTATTACTTGGATAGGACTTCATGTTCTTAAACAAGTTGTAAGCTCCCATGATCTCTGAAAACAACTCTCCTGAGGTCTTACATCAGGATAGTCCTACAGTTCTTTCATTACTCTACTGGATGTTTGAAAATATTAAAAGGCATCTAACATCCCAGTCCAGCAATTTATAGACTCAGAGTCTGGTGCTGTAGCCCTCAAAGCCTCTATTTCTTCCACAAAACCCGCACTTTGCTATTATTGTCGCCAAGACAGGTACGTGTTTCTCTAGAGGAGTAGTTTGTCAAAGCAACAGTCCATTATCCAAAGATTCATCGCAGGTTCCCACTTCAGTACACAATGAAAGAGAGTCTGGATGTCAGGAAGTGAGAGTAAAGGAAAGCTTCCACTCAAAAAGGTGCATCAGGTAAATGGCATAGCTAGATTAAGCTGATTAGCTGATTAGGCCACCACATGCTGACGTGCTCTTGCCATTATTTTTTTTTTTTTCTATTTTTATTTTTCAAAACCATATATGTTCCTTTGAAATGTACATATTTAGATTTTTTAAGTGCCAGGGAGCACCTTACAGAAGTCCTTTATATTTTATGGGAAACCCCAGCTCCCACTGCAATTCAAATGATGTTCTCCAAATTATTGAGAGACAAAAGACAACCAGAAATCTCTCTTAAAGAAACAGACCAGAAATGACTGATAATACTGCAAGGAAAAGTCCACTGCCTTCACAAGGACTCAGTCCACAGCAAATACCATTATTCCTAAGAATAAACGCTTGCCCTGTGACTCAGATGATCTGCATCATCCACTGAGTGGAGAGAGTGGAAAGTTGTCAGAAACAATATGGCATAAATAAATTGTTCTTTTCCAACTCCTATTAGGAGTTCTAAAACTTACTATAGTCATTCTATAAAGTTAGATTGATGTGCCTGATTGTCAAGTCATTATTTTCAGTTTACGTGATTGAATAAGTGGATTCTTGTTCGAGTTGTTTTTAGTAATTGACAAATCCCATCCAGCGACCTTATTCTATTATTTTATAGTAATACTTGCAAGTGTCCTAGGGAAAGAAGCTCATCTTTCTTCCACTCACTGCATCAAAAAGGCAGACATTGAAACAAAGATTATTCCAGGGCATCCAATGCAGATGACATCTAAATCTACGTCACTTTAATGCCACTATCACTAAAGTCACATCAGAGGTTTCTAGATTGAGATCAACAACCATATGGAGGGCAGCTGCCTAAGACAGAAAAGCACTCAGTATTCCTCAGTCAATCCACAAATGGCAATCATTAAAATAAAATAACTGCAATCCTTAAATTATTAAGCCTTTGGTTCTAAACCAACAGGCCTCTAATAATGGGAAAACCCCTGATTTCAAGAGGAAAAAGACAACTTTCATTGCCAAATTAATCTAGACACCAGTAAAAATATTGATTGTGAGGTTGTTTCAAGGAGAAATGAAAAAATATAGGAGAGATTTAGAAATGGAAGACAAGCCTATAAGGTGGAACCTGTTGTTTAACCTGAATTCAGAGGAAGGTTAGTGACTGACTGCTTTAGGATCAGAAGTGGGCTGTGAGTGGAGTCACGTGAAAATTCTGCTTCACAAGTATATTTTAATGCAACCAAATCCTGACCAAATAGTAAAATCATGCTTACTTACACTCACTAGTTTTTTACATTTACAGACAGGACCCCCAAAATAGACTAATGAAGACTCTGGAAAAGAACCACAAGTGTGATTATTATATAATAATATTCAACTGATGTATTTACAAGAAAATCTAAAGGAAAGAGCAGATACTATTTCACTGTGAATAACGATACACTTCTAATGACGTGATAAAATACTAACCCTGAATAAAAATTCTTTATGAGAGAATACTTAAGTACTTGAACATCTAGGTAGTGCTAAGATGACATACTTCTGTGCTTGTAAAGACTACACATTGTACTATGTAAACCCCACCAGTCTTTCTTTTGCTATTTTTTTTGTGGAAAATACCATCTCTCCCTCCTTGTGTTTCAAATATGGCCTAGTATTTTTTTCTCCCTTCAAAGCGTAGCTCTAGTCATCCTAATGAACTAGCAATCTTTTCGTCTGGTTAGACTTCAGCTTTGTCTCAAAGCTTCCTCTGCCTTTCTCCATGTGGAGCCAACACTGTGTCACTCCCCACTTTTAAACAAACAAACAAAATGTCTTTCTTCTCCCTCCTCCCCACTTTCTTTAATGACATCTTCAGTCATTAATGAGTTAATAAAAATCTCAAAGTCATCTGGGACTAGATAAGGGGAAAGAAAGAAGAGTATTGTACACATAATGACAGGCTCCCTGCTGGCCCTAAGATGTCATGGGTCAGCCATGTCAAGAATGTGTGTGCCCAATCATCTGCTGATTTTTATCAGTAAGGCCTCAAGCAGAATCTGACACGGCCAGTTTGGGAGTTACAATGAATAAACAATGACTTCTTGGATTGTTGGCGGCTGTATGATAGAGTGAGAGGGTTTATATATACTAAAACATGATGACATTAGCAATCAATATACCAATTACTAGACAAGTTATTGGACAAAGAATGTACATGTCTTGAGCTTTGTGCACTTTGAACATACTATCAGCAATGGAGACCACAGAAATAATGTTACTTAACCCTTTGCAAGCTAGATATGCTAAAATCTGGCAATGCCTTGAAGTTTCTAAGAGCTCATGGTAAAAGAAATTCTGGTCTGATTTAGCGTGTTAATTCTTTCAAATACAAGACATAAGCCTGACAAATTTCTTTTCCATGAGGACTTGAGAAAGAAAGGAATAGATTTTTCCAAGCGAGCATCTGGGTGGGGAGACAATGAATTCTGAGAAATTTAAGTTGTTCTCCATAAAATTTCAGAGCAAATCAATTTCTTTTCACCCATACAGCACTAGCAGGCTACACAAACTTAATCACAGAGAAGTTAGAACATATCTTTCATAGGATGGTTAGGCAGACATCCCAGCAGCTCTCACTTGCCTTTCTACATAGTATAAAAAGGAAGATAAGACTGTAACATACTTTTCCTATTCCTGTGCTAACAGAAGTGCATTTTTGCTTGCGATCAGTGATCATCCTCTTCTTTTAGTCAGCTCAAAATATTCAGTGTTTATGAGTTTGTCTTCTGTTGTTCTGGAAGTGATTGTGAAGACTCAATGCCAATGTTATAATTTAAGCCAGAATAAAATGTGGTTAAATAAGTCACCTAATTGCAAGTACAAATATAGAAGACAACTAAGGTGGAGATCAATGTGGCAGGCAGACTTGCTGTACCAGTGAGCATAACAGAAGTGTTGTCTGCTTTGAAGTTAAATGGTGTCAGCTCTCTGTTGTCCTTTAAGAATGACAAGTCCATGATCTAATGGAAAGCTCATGGGTTTGTCCTGAGATACATATTTAAAATGATGTGTGAAAGACAGATTTTAGGGTGGTTTTCCATCCTTTTCTATGTAGCCTATGAATGACAACCTTAACTGGAATCTGGGAAGCAGCAATGCCACATACCCTTTGCCTTTTGCTCAGGTTGGGACAAGCAAGGCAGGGCATAATTATAAAATTTAACTTTGCCAGGGTATCAGCCAATGCAGTGGAAATTGTGAAAAAATGGAGAGGTAGAAGAGTTCAGGCATCAGAATGACATTGTGTGCTTATTGTGTATCAGGGTCTGAATAAAATCTTGAGAAATATCGCCATGTAAGGGTTAAAGCATTACTCTAAATTACAATCAAATCTGCTCCTGCACCTCTGAGCACTAAGAACTTTTCAGAGTTGTGTTGGACAGTAGTGGCAGAGGCACCAGTCTCTGATGAAGGGGAAAAACCAGATGTGACTGCATCTGGTTTTAACTGCAATGGTTATGAAATGTTCAGCTGAATCCTTTCAAATGGCTCTTCCCTTGCCATTGAGTAAGTTCTTGAAAAGTTTTGAAGTGAATTTGACCAGCACATCTGATATGAATAACAAAATGCTTTTAAATGTAAATGTTTCATAAAATAGCACCATTACTATATATTACATACAGTTAAAAAACCCAACTCAATAATCCCACCTCTGTAATTTACAATTAACTTTTGCCTCAAGGTAACAGCTACATTCACAAAAATAATGGTAATAGATTGACCTTGTTATGAATGGATAACAGGCTGGAAACAAAACAGTTTGTCACAGAGCATTAACTGTTACTGTTGAAATTGTAAATAATGTGCATAGAACTTACAATGTAAACAGCTCCTCTTAAAAATATTAATTATGTCAATTAAACACTTGATACATAACAGATTATTCTGAAACCAAGTCCATGTCAGACTGAGTACATTGTTTTATCAGATCCCATTCCCAGACTACTGGAAAAATCTATGGCTGTGCTCTGACTGCTCAAGGTGGACAAAGGGCTTACAATGCAATATTGCCTTAAATTAAAGATATATGGTTGCTTCTGTTGTTTGGATTGCTTGTACGCTTTTTCATGGACTACAGCATTAGAAAATTAGACTGTCTAGAGACACTGGGCTCTTCCAAGATGCTTTTAGGCTGCTTTAGAAACTAATGAAAAGTAACCCTCATCCTACAACACTGGCCACTCACTGGAGAATCTCTATGGGATACAGAGCACACTGATGGTTTTTATACCACTTTGTAATCACTGGTAATGGCACAGAGAAATATCAGGTTTTGCACTTGGCTGGGTTTTTCACACAAATGTGGTGTAAATCACCTGCAAGCCAGTGTAATCTATGAGGGCTGATGCTACTCAGCTGATCTCCTCTTTGTATGCCCTTAGGAACCAGGGCTGTGCTTATGTGGGAAGTGGAGATTGCCATCACATGGCTTTAGAGAGTGATTCAAAACTGGTATGTAACGCATGGCATAGGAAGGATTAGACTTTTCTCCTAGTGCTTGGGGACTACTAATCCACGAGCAAGAGACTAAACCATATTTTTGTGCTTTCCAACTGCAATAAGTACTCTTTAGCTGTAGCTCAAGACTAGACTTAACAGCACAATACTTTCGAGTCCTGGCTAATTACTATGCCTAGACTGTCGCATTATAAAGGAGGGCTTCCTGCTAGAATATCCAGATAGAGAAACTGATATTAAAATGGCAAGCCACGAAGAGGTCATATAACCAGTTGCCAGAAGTTAGAATAACTAGACTGTAGAGCAGAAATATCTGAGGAGCTGGCACATGTCCCAGGTCTGGTTGTCACATAAATGAAAGAAAAGACAGCTGGAATCTTTTTGGATCGACTGTTATTTTCTCTGAACATAGTGTAAATCTATCACTTTGATTTTTCAACCGAACATCTGAAGTGGGAATTGAGAAACAGATTCAGTAAAACATAAGGTCTTTTTATACCTCATTTTCCCATGTATGAGCTTCATCTACTTTGTTTAGCTTTATCCTTTGGGATCAAGGACTATTCAGAGGGTCTGAGCATAAGAAGTCTGATCACAGGTAGGGTTCTTCTCTGCTCCCTGAATCCAAGAAAATACATTACATCCTCTCTTGCCAAACGGTGCATTCGCCCATCTGGGGACACACAAAGTCATTGCACATGTATGGCGAGCAAGCATCTCTCTCCCCACGATGGGGTCAAAATTCCAACATGAGACTGGTTAAAGAACATTCAGACTCCCCTCCGCCCAATGCTTTTCTCTGGGCAGCTCTTGCTTCACCTCCAGATAAAATTTAGCTGTTTGGTATATATTTGATGCCATCTGAATGGGCAAGAAAGTTAGAGATTAGCAATGGGCAGAGGTCAAGTCCGTCAAGACTTTAAGCATGTCCTTGGTTGTAAAAAAGATTATATTACTGGCAGCTCTTTGCCAGATCAGTACTTCAATGCCAAATGTTAATCCTTGCTAGGGAAAAGATGGCTTGTAAATGTTAAATGAGAACATAGCTTTTCCTGTAGAAAACAGGCATTTATGGTTAAAAAACAGGGATTATTTTCTCATGCTTATGTTTGCATTTCATGCCAATTCACTCTTCCTTGCTATGAGCTTTGCTTCAGTACTTATATTTAATCGCTTCAGATCTTTATTTATATAACTAAAGAGAGTATGGTTGAGTCCTTAAAGCACTGAGTAGCAGAGAAGCCAGAGCTCAGCCTCAAGCTTTGCCAGAGAACTTATTCTCTGACACTGGGCAAAGACTGTTCACATGCTGAATGTTAGTTTTCCCAACTATAAAATGAAGTTGCATGTAAAAAGGATCCTGCAAAATTTTATTTATGACTTTCAGAACAACAGTGTTTATTGGATCTATAAAGCAATCCGCCTATTAGTGCGGCTAAATATTTATCTGTGACTTTATAAGTAATGTCTTTTCCTACAGTTAGATCAGTTTAGGTGACCTCAAGTTTCTTGATCAGGTGTTTACACCAGGACAGTCAAGGCATAAGTCAACACAAGATTATTTTAAAATAACAGAAGATTCAGTTGGCCCAAAGTTTATCCTACTGTGGACTGAGAACATAACTGGGTGCAACCAGCAGCTGTTATTAAATGTTTGCAGGACATTGCATGTGACTAAACACACCATGAAATTCATATTGCACCAGTAGATCTCTAGCTGAACCTCAATGACCAGAATGTAGGAAGTCCCTTGATTGTCTCATGTGAAAAGGAAACAAAGAAATTGTGCTTACGCCTGCTTTTGGCATCTTGATGTCTTCGACATCTTTGTGCCTCAGTTTCTCTTCATGTTTTGGGAAGTAATGAAAATCTATGCTAAGGCAGAAATCAATAAAGCTTCACTTTAAGTGGTCTGATGAGGTCAAAGAAACTAGTGCTTGATGCACACGAGTTCTAGAAAAGGGCATCATGTAAGCTCCCAGGCAGATATGATAACAGAGTTCATAAAATAAGAAAAGAAAACTCAGTCTGGGGAAACCTGAGCTTCTAAGTTTCATGCCACATACACTTAGTAGCTATGAAATCAGAATACTCTGGTAGAAAGGGAGTCAACATTGTTTTTGGCAATAAATAAAAATTATATGTCGCATAGTAAGTATTAAATTGTGTTAGTTCAGTTTTCTTATGCAGATGGATTTTTTTCCTTCTCTTCTACTCTTTAAAATGTTTTGAATTAAAATAGCTCACTCAAGGTCACCGAAAGCATATGGTCCTGCTCAAAACTTTAAACAAAACATTAGTTTTTACAACCTTTTGTAATTTGGTATTGTATACAACATGGTTATAGACGGAGTTTCTGTAATCTTTGCAATGGGTGACAGAAATATGAGAGCCAAATTTATAAGCCATTTAGTGAAGCATTTAATCAATTTCATGCATAGGAAAGAACTCCGATTGCTTTGCTTTATCAATCTTGCTTTCTCAGAGACCTGCAGTCACCCCAACCTCAAAACACTTAAGTGCGTGTGGGGGAACCATATGCAAAATTCTAATGCTGTACACAGTATCAGGAACTTCTGAGAGCTGCTTAAATTTACTTGCCAGCATCAATAATCCCTCTTGAGGCTGTTAATCTATTTCAGAAGGAAGGCAGAAAACCCAATATTTATAGGAAGTTGCAAAGCCTCTTTTTACAGAATTTTTCATTAAACATCCTTTGTCTAGAAAGAATCTTTGACTCTGTGTAGAGTTATGCAGATTAGGCTTGCCTTTAATATTAAAGAGTTCATGGATGTTGGATTTAATCACTTACAAACACTTAAAAAGCCTCCCTGAATCACAAGTTCATATGGTTCTATAGAATAGAAATAGCGTATCATTTGACAATTTCAGAGAGACACTGAAACGATCCTACTTAACGCGGCCATTGTGGAGAAAATAACACATTGAGGCCTAGACTGTCTTGAAGTCCATGTAAAAGTCATGCTTACCTATGACTAAGTGAGGGAATCATCTAGGGGCTTTGTCTTGCAAGAGATTGACACAAGGATTACAGGAGCTCCTCTTCTGGTCTTCAAACCATGGCTCTAGATGGATCACCTGATCATTGCTGTACTGGTCAGGCAGAGGGGACCAACACTCCTCACCCCTTCTACAAGTCAGTTGGTGTGCTAGAAGATCCACAACCCTGTTCTTTAGTCATATTTCTACTCTGAAATAGATGGGGTAGGACTAGCCTACTGGTATGAGCCACCACAAGTTGCTACTCCTTCTCCAGAAGGCAAAAGAAAATATTATCCAAACCAACACCATTCACGTTTCTGTATCTGAAATCCCTACCTGGAGTAAGATGTAGGGCTTAAAAGCCTATTTCAGAGCACAATTCTTTCTCTTGTACTACAACAACTTGTACAATAACCTAAGCAGAGTACTACACAGTGATTTTTTTTCCTGAGTGAAAAATTCCTGAAGGAGCAAAAAGGCAATCTCTCTGATAATCATCAGCTGCTCAACTATATTAAATTTAGACAAGGCTACAATAGTTGAGCAGCTGATGAGAGCTGTCCCCTGCCCTCTAAAATTAGAACTGAAAGAATGGTGGGCATAGCGCTAAATATATAACTCATTTAAAAATAATGGGCTCTCAGGCTTTCCTAATGCTTGAAAAAGTGATCATCATAAATCCTTAAAGATCTGTTTGCACAGCCAGTCTGCCTCCATCAGCCCCAAACACGTTTCAGTAGGATACATCCTTTCCTGAACATCCACTTTTCTTCACTATATACAGGGGAAAAAAAAGCAGTAAAGATTTCCTGCAGCTAAACTATGTATTTCCTATTTATCTAGGATGACAGAAGCTTAACCTGGCCTCTGATGTCTATGTAGATCCAGAAAAAAGAGAAGAAAGAAAAAAGGAAGAGTTAATATTTACTCTCTGTGCTAAGCACAAGTTCTAGAAGAAGGGATAGCAACTGTCCTTTTGAAGTGATCACAAGTGCAAGCCCTTCAAACTCTAGAAAAATCTTAGAAAGCTTCTGCAGAAAAAAACTCCTACAAATTAAGAACCTTTATCTTACTTCTGTTTCTCAAGTCCAGCTAAGTGTAACAGTAACACTGTGGGGAAAAAAAAGAAAAAAAATTGGATTAAAAGAAATTTGGGCATAGAAATAGAGCAACAAAAAAAATCTAAAGGACAGCAACTTCTGCCTAGAAGACCACCTTTCCTTTCCTTCCAAACTCCCTTCTAACAACACACAGAATCACCCCAGAGAAGAAACTGTACTTTGCACTGAAATTGTAGCAAACTGGGACCTGGTAAATTGACCTAAAGGAATGCTGGGACCTTGGAGTCTCCACCTTATAAGACAAGGGTTGTCTTGGAGAAATGCAGCCTTTTATTTGCCAACTGTTTCTCTTTTTCAGTGATTTTGTCTATCAGAGCATCTGCAGCAAATGGTGAGCCTTTCAGAAGTGACAAGAAATACTTGTTTGGGAAAGTTTTGTGGAGGTAACCGAAAGTACCCCTTGTTTGGTGCAGATCTTTAGTTTGGTGGAGAGAATAAACCTGGGCTCTGTAAAAAGCCAAACCCTATTTAGCTAGAAAAGTTAGAGACTAAGATTACACGTAAAATTGGGGGCCTTGGTTAAAGGGGATGCTGCTGTTTTACCATGACATTTGGCTAAAAATAGTGGTTGTTCTTCCCCTCCTCCTCTTATGGGAAGCCGGAGAGGGCTTAGGTCTGTATTCTTGGTCTTTTATAGGGCTGTGAGAGGTGCCTGTGCCACACGAAGTGGGTCTGGACTTGATCTGCTGAAAATATAAAAGCTTGTTAGAGAAGCAAACAGGTCATATTACACTATTCTTGTACCTTAAATAAATCAAGAAAGGTGTAAATGTGCTAGTCATGAACTTATTTCTCCCTTGGGCTACTTCCATGAGATGTTTCTTTCTCTTCCTTCCCCCCTCCAGCCCCCGCCCTTTGTTACACTTATGCTGCTTTGGATGGCATCAGTTTACTGGAAAGGTTTGCTGAAAATAGTAATATTAAAAAGGCATGTTTTCTGTTTGCTCATCTGGAATATTCTAGGAGGGATTAACTCAATTCTTCACCCCATAAATTTGGGATTCCTTTTCTAGTTTTGTTTTGCAGAAATGTTAAGGCAATAAAAGTATAAGTAAAAGAAGCCGCAGATTGTTTTTTTTTTTTTTTTTTTTTTTTAAGATAGAGACATACCTCTAGCAATCTCAATCATCAGATGACCTGCTGTTTTTTTTAAGGTAGCAACTGGAATAAAAATATCTATATTTTTTAATAGAGGAAGACAGTTTTTTCTGGAAAATTTTCTCACAGTATGAAAATAAGTTTTGGGAGGAGAAAAACAGTATAGGGTCTTAAGGTTGGGTTTGGGAGGAAAAAAACAGTACAGGGTCTTAAGGTTAAGGTTTTTTCCCCCCTCTTTTAAGGAATCCAGCATGTGGATTCAGTGAGGAGCAGGTAGCACTTGTGCCAGGGGCTGGTGCTGTTCACATGTGGGGTATCCCAGTCTAGCTCAAGGGATCTGCACTTGACGTTCTCAAGGTACTCAGCTGGCAGAAAGGCCACCATTCACCATCTTTTATCCTCTATATCTCCAAAGAATTGGACATTTGGATTTATTCATCCACTTTGCTCACAAGAATGTGAACTTATATCTCACTTCCTGGAGAATGACTTCACTCTCAGTCAATGGGCTGTTTCTTGGAAACTGGTATTTTTGATGACTATATTCTGAAAATGATTGCTTTGCCACTCCTAGAGGCTGTTTGCTACTCTGTGGACTTCTCTGGGCTTGCTCCAGAGGTGCTAAGTTTTTACTAATGAAAGTAAATAAGAATTAAAGAAATCCCACTGCTTGCTTACTCACCAAGAGTGGTTTTCTTGAAGCAGAATAGACACAACAATTTGAAAACCTCAATCAATTTTTTTTACTGTTTGAAGAACACAATATTTTATGGATGTAATTTATACACAGAAAAGAAGAGGGATATTCCCGATATTATCTTTATCTTCTAGACATAAATAACAAACAACTCTAGTAATCAAAATTTACTGCAATTTTAATAGGTTTTGGCATCATTTATGTATTGCAGGGAATGTCAACATAATGCTGACTTCCAGGACTGAGGCCAGTTTCTTCTTTTTTGATTGTTATCTTTTTTTCTTTTTCTTTTTAGATTGGATTCATTATACCCCCCCCAACAAAACAGTATATTTGTTGCTTTTATGGTATTGGAGAGATTAATTCTCATAAATAACACTCTTTATACCACCTCATCAGAAATTTGAAATCATCTGTGACAATGTGAACACTAAGAAGTTATATACTATGAAAATATTTCAATAATTAATGCATGCACTATCTAGAGAAATTGACAGTGAGGTCATAAACATAATGGGCCATCTGTGTTTGATTTGTATCTGAAAATGCTTAAAGGGAAAGGCAGGTAATTCAGGCTTCTCTAACAAATGTAGACAGGCAAGATTTTTCACCTTCTGAGAAAGCTGTTGAACCATTTCATTGCTTTAAAGAAGAAGAAGAAGAAAAAAGTTCATCCAGGCTACAGCCTTTCAACATGCTTGTGTTTTGCTTGTGCATTCTCTGACAAGGAGAGCACACCAGTAGGGCTTTTAAGTTTTCTTTTAGAGTAGACAGAATGTTGTCAATCTCCCTGATCTACTTTATGTTGTTTACTCTGTAAAAAAATGCCACCTCAAGCTCCCAAGCAATCCTGCTCTCTCACTCTGCATTCTGGGACCTGGGTTTAAATAGCTTCCTTTGGACCTTTCCAAGTTCAAATCTGTGCTGGCTGTTGAGAGACAGCAAAGCTTTTATGCAGGGATCTGGCTCGTTGCACCTTTATGACCCTTTTCTGGATTTGTCCCAGCTTGCCTCTTGAACCTTTTCTCCCTTGTGAAAGCTGAGGTTCAGGTTACCTGCATATATGGAATTGGATTTAATATAACATTAGATTTCTTACTGTAATGGGGAGAAATAGATCGCTCTGCCATTGGTAGGAATAACTCTTTATCTCTGAACTTATGTGTATTGGCGTAAAGCCAATATCAAGCTGGAATGACTCAATAAATAAACAACCAAATACCCCTCTTGTTCTCACTGGCTGATTTGATGACAGTCAGACTCCTGCTCTTGGCGTTGACTGAGACCCTACTGAAGGAAATGCCATTATCTTTCCCGTGCCAGGCAGAGATTAATACATTCTTAGAAACTCAATCCAGACAGGACTTCTAAATGATTTCATGTGACCTCCTGTATATCAGGGCTGTTAAATACTACAAATTACCTATGATAAGACCAGAGATTGCAACCTATTTAAAACTCAATTTTTTTCCCCTCTGCTCTGCCCTTTCTTGTTGCCCAAATATTAAGTGTAGGTCATAGCAAGTTAGTGTTAATGTCTAGAAAAACTGGCTGAAATATATCCGGGTAATTTCACACAGTAAGAATTCCCCCACTGGTCCTTGATAATTTTTTCTCAAGTTATATTTCTTCTCTCAGATCTGTCTCTGATGATCAGCATAATACTGAGCATGAAAACAACAGACACCACCTACTACCCATGAGTTGTCTCCATTGCCCTGGAAAATTCTGACCACTCTTTCAGTGTCTCATTGCAAAATCTTTGATGTAGCCAATGGAAAAAAATACTGGGATAAAGCAAGATCAGAAACTGAATTACATCACTAAGGTGTGAGAATTGTTCTTGATTTTGCAAGAACCTGTATAATGCTCTGGACTCTGAAGCATATTTTCTTAATATTGAAACGTAAGGGTAATAACAGAAGGCAAGGCCTCAAATAAATGGACTAGTAAGAGAAAGGCTTTGGTCTATGGATCCTGCAGTTGGCAAAGCAATTCTCTCACTTGCATTAGCATCTTCCTTTCCCCATATTTTCTCAAATATGAGTGTCTAGAAATCACTGGGTTTTCCAAATCAGGCGATGAAGAAGACAAATTGTATGTTGTCTCAATTAAAGTGGGTACACGGCCTTCACTTGTGTTTGTCTTCAGCTGTACTGCTGTATCTACAGATTGAAGAATTTCTTTTAAGAGCTACAGCAGAATTCTTATTTTTTCCTTTTCAGAGAACAAATTTTGTCTTAAATACTTCAAGCGCACTGTTTTCCAAGTTTAGCCATATTCGGTGCTGGGAAATTGCATCTTCAAAGCAGGATTTCTGTAACTTCTGTTTCCACTTTTCCATCCTGTCATGTTGTTGGAAGCAAGGTCAAATGCCCCACATTATCCAATATTCTCCCTGCACACAGGCATCACTGCTTAGAAATCAAGACCTTCTCCTTCCTTTTTTGTTAAACTGCAGAAGTTGAGTTTATACATTGCACAATAGTGCTTGTTCCTAGTACCTATATTATTTTAATCTTCCAGGGTATTACTTCAGTAGTTTTGAAAGTAGTTGGACCCAGCTGCCTAACAATTTATCTTACCAGTGCTCTTTTTCAGAGACAAGATAATTTCCTTGTTTCTACTTGGATCTTTCTTCTTTTTTTTTTTTTTTATTTTAGCTCTGGACTCCAGAAGGTTTTGACCTCTTTACGTTATTGCATTGAATAGAGGACGAGATGAAATCCTTCACGTTCAACTGTTTTGAGACAGTTTCCCATTCTATAAAAGTAGCCTTGTTCCCTGACTTTTGTTGTGTTTAGCTGTATTACAGTAATTGCAGAATAACAGACTGCTCTAAATCAGAAACTTCTCCTCTCCCATCATTTGCTAACGTAATAATTCTTCCAGTCAACCACAGATTTTATTAGCACAATTTTATGTACTATGTGAAAATTTCATAATAAAGTTTATTATTTTGTGAACTGCAAGTTGGGTCAAACTAAAGCAAAACCTGACTCAAGCATAGTTTGCGACAGATGCTTAGAGAAAGTTTATTAGAAGGAGGACTCGGTACCCTCTTGCTTTCATTATAAACAGTTAAGAGTCATCCAAAGCTCATGTTTCATATTACTCAGTAAAGTTTCAAGTTTTTTAAAATCCATATATGCTTTTGTTCTCTGCAAAATCTATGAAAATGAGTTCCTTCATTTAATTCACGTTGAGGAGAAAAATACTTTCTTGTAACAGGTACCCAATATTACATTATGAAAGGTAGTGAATAATCATTATCTACTTACCGCTTCTACTCTATTCCAGACTTTATAAGCCAGATGTTCTCCCTCTTTTGGCTTGGATAGTCTTCGATAATTCTCTATCATTTGTTTTTATGTGATCAATACAGTTGATAACATAGATTTCTGGGGGCTGGCAGGGGGAATCCTGCTCAAAATATCCCCCTGATCTGAAAACCAGGTATTTATTCTTGTAACCATCTCAATTTAAAAGCTCAATTTAAGGGCTTTTGTTGTGAAACCTTCTCAAAATCTTCCTAAAATCTGTGTGTCCTTCCTGGACTTCTATGTGCATTTGTGGATTCCATTGTTAGAAGTTTTAGCGTTAAAAGGGGTTTGGGCAGAACAAGAAATGGTGCTGAATATCACTTGGCATTAAAAACTGTGGTGATTTTGTTTAGTTAATTTTACGACAATTTCAAAAGGAGAGTGTGGATTTGTACTTAGGACTGTGGTCTGGCATTCAGGATATACAGGTCATACTCCTCTCCCAAAAATCTGTTTAACTGGGCAAGCTGTTTCACCTTACTTTGGTGCAGTTACTCAGATATCCAGTTACTCCTGCATAGGGGTAGCCTAGTTATATGTACATATCTTTAAACCATTTTGTTTGGTATCTCTGGATAATGTTGTAATGCAAGCTGATAATGCATTTGTTAAGGTCAAACAGTTTGAAGAAGGATGTTGAGGCTCTGGAGCGAGTCCAGAGAAGAGCAACGATGCTGGTGAAGGGGCTGGAGAACGGACCCTATGAGGAACGGCTGAGAGAGCTGGGGGTGTTTAGCCTGGAGAAGAGGAGACTGAGGGGAGATCTCATTGCTTTCTATAACTACCTGAAAGGAGGTTGTAGAGAGGACGGTGCTGGCATCTTCTCCCAAATGACAGGGGACAGGACAAGAGGGAATGGCCTCCAGCTCCACCAGTGGAGATTTAGGCTGGACATTAGGAAAAAAATTTTCACAGAAAGGCTCATTGGGCATTGGAATAGGCTGCCCAGGGAGGTAGTTGATTCACCTTCCCTGGAGGTGTTTAAGGCACGGGTAGACGAGGTGCTAAGGTGCATGGTTTAGTGTTTGATAGGAATGGTTGGACTCGATGATTCAGTGGGTCTCTTCCAACATGGTGATTCTATGATTCTATGATAAGGGCATTAGGTCACTGCTTTTAATCAAGCTTTATTTCACTCTTTCAATTAATATAATTTTGAGTTTTGGTGATATGTTATCATAATAGGAATATTTGTCTTGGACACTAAAAAACAGGATGCTGCAAGCAGTCTGAGTTATTTTAAGTAAAATTATTTTGCTATTATTCTGCTATTTTAAAAAAGGTAGTTGGATCCCAGACTGGTAACACCAGCAAAACAGCCAAGGACTCTTTTTTCCTGAGATTTCACTAAGGAATCATAATTAAAAAATGTGAAAAAAAAAAAAGTCAGTGCCATTGTATTGAAGATGTTTTGCCTGAAGAATCTGAGTAATAACTATTGGGTCAGTGACCATAAAAGAGTCCTATAAATGCAGAATATAAGATCTGAACAGGGGCATTGCTTTGCAACAATTATGCCAGCAGCTAATGGTGATAGCCAGTGGGTTACTGGTGCTTCCTTCCTCACCATTTAAAGTGACACCATCCCTGTTTTCACTCTGCATCTATCATAAAGACACATTGATTTCCTTTTGGAGGAAAACACATATTTCTTCCCTCCCGCTAAGAAGATAAATCTGACAGATTTTAATCAAATGTAGTTGTTCACAACTACAGAAATGTTTCCAGTGTCATAGATTAAAACCTTTTTTTTTTTTTTTCCTTTCCTTTTGAAAAGGAGGAGGTTTCTGGAATCCAAGTTTATTTGGAGAGTACACCTGTGCTAAAAATCTTACTATATGCACCGGCAGTTAACATTTCAGAATGCCCTGTGGGCAGGTTTAACTTTACTGCCCTCCAACATAATGCCTGTCTTGTAGTGGTAACCATGAATACTGCTATAGTTAAGGGTCTGTCAGTGGTTCTATCATAAACTCCCCTGTTTCCAGGGTTTTTATAACTCAGCCATAAAAACTCTCTCCAAGCTAAAGCTTAGCTTACCAAGGCAGACCTGATTATCATCTTGGAAAGGCAGATGATACATATCCCTCTGTCTCTTCTGAAATTAGCTATGATCCCTAAGGAAGGGCTCTCACAAACCATGGGTGCCATACCTGTCCAGCAATATATGATAGATGAAGGGGAAACAGTGTCTTAGAAAGGCTTTCATCCTCTTCAAATGGCAAATAAATTGGTCTTTTTACTTTGAAGCAAAAAGAGTCAAACCACACAGTGCTTTCCAATTGAAATTGCATTTTTATTTTAGTTTTTTGTTTCTTAAAGTAACTTTAGGAATTTATTACTTATTAGTCTGGGCCACAGGCAACAATTTGATAGCATTTAGAATTGTGGAATATCATTCACTGTTTAAGTATTGCTCTGGATTTAAATCTGAGGGGTGAACGCAGAAGCAAATATCCTGAAGAAAAAGATCAGTCAAATCTGAGCAAAGGCAACATTCAGATCATTTGTAGTCTTAACCCATCTTGTAGTTAAGGTTGGCAGCAATGAGCTCCAGAAGTAGAGCAGATGTTGGTGTGTAATAATAATATTCTATACAGGTAGCTAGTATGGATTTGGAAATAGGTTATAGTTTCTTCAGTAAAATTAGAATATTAATAGATGCTAGTTGTATTATGGTTGTGAAGCTGTATTAATATCCACTAATTAAAAAAAAAGCCCAGTATATTTTGGATACTGGAAATATTCTTTTGGGAAGAAGGAAGAAATGTTCAGCTCGGCCAGGATATTCATAGGTATTCCACTCTCTGATGGTAGTTATCTACTGATGCTCTGATTATGTACAGGTGCTTCAGTTCTTCACTCTGTTCCTAAGTGCCCTAAAGCTGAATATTCACTAAATATTTTGATATAAACCTATGCTTACTTCTGATCAACATTGAAGAGAAAAATAAAGGAAATACTTTGAATGTGACCCTTTAGATAAAAGAATAGCAGGCCAATTCTGAGTTCTGCTGAAGGGCTTTACCAACTGGCTAATATTTGACCAATATAGGTCTACCTGTCATCATTTGAAATCTGTACTCTATTACAGTAAGTCAGATAGAGATTCTTCAACAGTCTAAATTCGGTGCAACAAGACTTTGCTTTCCTCAGTCTGATTTCAGCAGCAATGTCCAGTCAGGTGGCAGCCAATGGGCCAAATGGTTGCAATTGATGTTCTTGCATAAGAAAACCTTCTAAAAGAGCTGGCTCCTTCACAGGTATATTCCTAGTACTGGATTATATCTCTAATATTTGACATTTTTACTATACTAAAAACCTAGTTTGGCTTAACTGGGGGAATAAGGTGGGCCATGACATGAGCTTGGAACTACTTTCTGCAAGAGAGGGAGAGCAACTCTTCAGAAGAAGAGGGAGAGTCCAAAGTGTGCTATGGTCCTTGTTCCTCCCCTGCTCTGCTCCTGGGACAGCCAGTCTGCCCAGTGCCTCTGACTGCTTCATGTTCCAACCCTGGGGAACAAAAGAGGAAGAAAGTACTTATCCATCTCTTCCAAAGAGGACAATATAACATTTTAAGGAAGAAAACCAAATTAAACAGTGAGGGGAAAAGTGCCTTTTATTTGTTATTTCTGCAATGATAATGGAACATATATTTAAACCAGTATACTTTTTAGAAATTAATAAAAAATAAGCCCTGGCCAAAGTAATTCTTATTTTTAAACAATATTTCTGCTCCTGTATTGCAAGGACCTTTTATGGCTCCTGCCCTTAAACCAGACCATTCAGGTCTTACACTTCTTTAGATCTAAGCCAACAAGATGACATTCTGGTAACCAAACTTTTCTCTAACACTTGCATCTTTATGAATCTTCTCTCTCTGAGATACAAAGGAAGTTTCTCCTTTGAAGGAGTCTAGTCTCCCAGTGGTCTTGGTGTGGATTTGCACATTTAAGTCCCATCAAATGCTAATAGGAATTCCTTGGTCAAATCCTCTCCCCCAACCCTCTTCATGCCTCACTGAGAGAAAAGAGCCATTAGTGTGTTTAAAAGTAAATTTCAAGGTTTCCTTTTTGTGTGTTCCAATGGCTGAGTTTTATTCCTCTCGGCCTTTTTTATTTTATTGTGAGGCACCTTGAGTTATTTGCATGATAAGACACCCTGTAAATGGATTATATTGTAATGCATTGTGTAGGTTTAATGCTGACAACATTTCAGTTTGGAAGTAAGATAGCAACTTAGATTTTTAGTTTCTGATGTGCCGTGCAGAGAAATGCCTTTTGAGAAGCATGAGGCAAAGCAGGAGGGATGAGTAGGAGGCAGCTGAAGTTAAGTTGTATGAATAACGTGAGGGAAGGCTGGTAGTAAAGAGGAATTGAATACATTAACTTCTCAGCCTCCAAACTGGAGAGAATCAAGAGTACAAATTGAAGTAGCTCTCCACTCTCTGCTGTAACAGTTAGTGCATTTTTTTACTTATTTTTTTCCAAGGATATCAAAGAAATGACAATGCTTTCTGATAACAATCTTTCATAAGTTATGAGCATCCCTTTGCAGTTACTATGCCCAGAATATTATGTCAGTATATATGCTACCTATGTACAACCTGAAGCTGGTCCTCTGGAGAATCCCTGTATTTCAGAAAAAAGTGGTGAAATGAACAAAAATCTGGTTTTGAGGAGGAAGGTAGATTGCTCTTGGTTCTCAGTGGGCCATGTAATGAGTGCTGGGGCAGGAAGTCTGGTAGTCTGAGCAAAAAGTGTGGAAAACGTACAGTCCCCAAGAACAGTATATTTAAATGCTGGCAGAAATAGCTTGGCTTTTCCTTCCAAAGAAAATATACAGTTTGTATTGAGTGGGTATATAGATAATACCATAAAAATATAAACTTGGTATGGAGTCCAAAGTACTTGTCATTTTAGCTGCATAGAGCATTACATGCTGTGAAAGTGGTGGAAATATTCCTCTTCTTCCCTTTCATTTGCAATAATTAAACTCACCAGCTTTTTTAACTTTATTGCATATAACTCAAGGCTTGAATAAATTTTTACTAATTAAATGAAAGAAGACAACTGTTTAATTTGTATCTTGTTTGCTTAATTCTGCATGGTACCCAGCACCCTTATGCCAGTGTAAAGTTCTTGAGCACCTCTTCAGCTTTTGACATACACGTGGTACCATTTCACACTGATAGAACTATTCATATGTTAAACTACATTTTGATAGGTAAGAGTAAATATTTCAACCAAGTACTTTTTACCTACAGCGTTTAAATGGTGGAAGCTGAAGAGCCATGCAAAATTTATGCCTGCCTTAAATTAAAATGAAATGCTGCTTGGAATCACTTTAGGTTCTTTTTTTAAACTCAAAGTAGTCATGAATAGCATTTTTAAAAGTGCTTTGATCATTGCACTCTTGAAAAAGAGAAGGAGAGGAGAGGGGAGTATCTTTTGGGAAGAAGCCTTTGAAATCATAAAGTGTAACTAAACTTAGTCAGCATACTGTGACCTGTCAGGAAAGGACTGATCCTATTAAAGCTCACTGCATGCAACTAAACTACTTTAAAGAGAATTCTGAAGATTTCTGTGTTTACTTACGTCAGTGTGGCATAAGAGGAAGATAGTTTGTTATATGTGGTTTTGTTTTGGTGTGATTTTTTTTTTTTTAAGACAGAAAGAAATGCCTGGAAAAGCCACTAGAGCATTCCTGATTTATGCCACTGTGTTGGTGATGATGCAGTTTCTAGGACATACTGTCACTTGATTTGACTTTCTGAATTTGTGACTGTTTGGAAAAACAGGAGATCTTGAATTACCTCTCCATTCTTTTAAATTAATAGAGCTGCTGCTCTTCCCTGCATTTTGCTGGGCCCAGCATAAAGCTGGGCTTTAACTCTCCCTTATAGATGAGTATTGTGCAAATCTGCATTAATTTCTAGCAGTCTGAGGGAAGTGATATGATGGTGCTTCTCTCTTGAGTGTGTGGTCTTTGTGCCATTGCACTCCTACATTGATAAAGAGATGCTGAACATTTGTACAACTGACAGCAGAAAGACTTTTAATGTTAATTTAAATTAAAACAACTGGAGCCTTTGAAAAGAGGAAGAGGTTCTTTGTAAACTACAAATAAATTATCCAACTCTCTCTGTGAAGACGTCACTAACAACTCATTTAAACTCTTCTCATAAAAAGAGCATTTGTGTTCTAACATTAAGTTTTGCAATCTGGAACAAAATGTTACTTATTGAAGAATTTGGATCTCAGCTGCTCCTGAATGACTCCAGAATTAATGCCCCTGGTTATTCTGGATTTACATAAAGGCAACAGATCAGACTTTAGAGAGATCAATATTACTGAGCCATTCTTTGACTAAATAAAAGTAGAATCTTTTTTTCTCCCTAGAAGCAGTACTCTTATGGTCTTTTGCAGCTGAAAATGTCTGAAGCAGGTGAAAGCCAAGCTGTGCAACCGGCATTGCATTGCATGAATATTTCTGGCATGTGCAGCGTTGTTTCCTTTTGTGGGTTCACCTGTTTTTATGGATTCTGTGCTGAAGGATTCTGTGGGGTGAAATTATTGTATACAGGATAGCCTAGGATGCAGTAAACACATTGTAAAATAAATCACACTGTGTTTGAAATCAGAAAGAACTTTTGCTTTATATACAATGACATGTATAGTGATATAACACTACTGATATCTGAAAGAAAAACAGAGTGATCAAAAATTGATAATTAAAGTTTTGTCTGTCAGTTAATGGAAGAATTATTAAGACAACCTACTCGAAGCTCACGATGCTTCAGGTGAGACTAGTTCTGACTGGCAAAAATATTAATTAGCATCAATTAGCAAAAATATTAGTTTGCATCCATTAGTAAAATTGGGTCTGTATCTGAGAAGACAATTACTGCATGCATGTGTGTGCAAGTGTATATATGTGCATGCAGGAGCGTGTGACATCTATTGAAAAAGCATGAAGGTTCTCACATATCTTGCAATATTTAAGACAAGGTTGTCTGGTGTCAAAGCAATGTGTCTAAACACATGCATGCATGAATTTCTTAGTAAGATAGGGTGCACTTAGCATACATAAACACCAAAACCGCAGAGGCTAACGTGAGCTATTTGTACATAAGGCTGCATTTAGCACCCTTCAGTGGTTCCCCAGGCAGGCAGTGGTTTGGGATTTCTCCATTTTCACGTGCCTAAGCTGAAGTAAACCGGTGAAAGCCTGACCCCACTCCTTTAGGCCCCTGATAACCCTAGGGAAAGGTTTCAACATGGCTCTGAATACTTACACCTCCAGCTGAAGTATCTGGGGCTACTACCTCCTTCCAGAGCCCCGGAGTTTCCCCATGGCTTGAAGCTCTAAGGCACCGCATCATTGATTGTCCTAGAGCTGAATCAAACTGAGGTCAATGGCATAACTCTCCCTCCAATTTTGGAGGACTAAGGTTACACCACTGCGGTTAAAGGAGAAGTGCTAAATGGCAGAATCAGCTGGATGTAGTGGCTACTTTAGAGTATTTTAGCCCTGTGGCTTCAGCATTTGAGTTACACTTTAGTGACTGAGATGACCATTCTTTACAGATATTAAGAATGCAGAGCCTTGTGAATAGCGGAAAATTTAACATTTCATGGGTATCACAACTCACGCTCTTTTTTCAGTAATACTAGTGTGTTGTAATTCTTTTTTGCTCTCTATTATCCTTTTACACTGCTGCAAAATGTACTTTCGTCTTTTGGAATTGACCCTTTAATGTGGTGGCTAAAATTTAATTTAGGATATTTTTTTCTAAAAATTATGAGCTTTTCTTCCACAGGAATAATGCTGAGGCTTCCATTCTTTTAAATTGTGACTTTTAAAGCAAAAATATAGTTTTTAAAGGAAATTATTGTTATTTTATTTTTCTTCCTGACTGTTAACCTGCAAAGTAGACTCAGCCTTGCAGACCCAGCTGTGCTGCTTCTGAGGTGTGAGCTTTTGCTACACGCACAGGTACTGATGTCACATCCTT
This sequence comes from Coccyzus lansbergi, assembly GCA_033558105.1. Lineage (NCBI taxonomy): Eukaryota > Metazoa > Chordata > Aves > Cuculiformes > Coccyzidae > Coccyzus > Coccyzus lansbergi. The sequence goes on along the minus strand of JAUMJK010000138.1, from coordinate 3,139,761 downwards.
ACAGTGATAGCTGTGTTGCCTCTTTCATGCTAAAACAAGCATGAAGTAATTAAAGCTTAATTTTCTTTGCATGATATGGAAGAAAACATGTCTCTAGAGGACATTGGAAGATTTTTTTTTTGAGAAACAAACTGCTATTGTTTAATAGGATTTTTTCCCCCTTTCAGTGTAAAGGAGAACTTTGAGTTATGAATGAAGTTTACCCTCCCATGTGGGCCTTAATATGAAAGTTGTTACTCATTCTCACACCTCAGAAGCTTTCAAACCACGTTTAACTTGAACATCAGAGACACTCTCTTCAACTGGCCACAATAATTTCTGTTCTAAACATCTTCATAAGGAAATACTAGGCCAGATGCCACTATCTTCTCTTAGTTTTAGTACCTGATTTACTTGACTGTAGTAGCTACAGAGATCTTCTGCCTTTATTACTGTAACTTTTAATTTTTTTGGTGCAGTTATCAAGTTTTCTTCTATTCCAGCTACTGATTTTATTGGCTAATTCTTGCAGTACTATTATCTTTATCTCATCTTGATCTACGCTTTTTATTTGAGTTGCAAAAGACCACAGCCACAATTCAGCCTAAGAAGATAAACTAAAGTAATTCAAGTCCAGTGAATGGTTTTATTCTCTAGTGTTCATAGTTTCATAACTTACTACTTGTCTGATGCATTTTCAGTTGTCATGTACATATAATCAACCTTTTCATACTTCTCATAAGAAAAGCTTTTGTTCACTATGCAGTAATCAGTATTAAAGCCCTTTAAAATGGTGAAAGTCAATGACACTGGTACATTGTCCAGATACATTGTTGTTGATGAGGCGAACTGATATTACTGTGAAAGACCAATTTAATCTCAAAGTTCTTTCATCTGTGGTGATCACAACATTTTTCACATATTGTTCTTCACAATCACGTACGTTGGTACCCACCTCTGATATTTCATTCTAGCTGTTTCTTTTCCCCCCAGAATGACTAAAAAACGGTTTGATGGCTTGGTAAAAAAGCATTGAAAGGCCTCAGTCTGTTAATGGAGCCTCTACAGACTCCATTATATATGGGCTATATATATATTATAGCATTTGAACCAGTGAAGGCAAAAATCTTATGTCAGGAATATACTTGATCACAAATATGATTATGTCACTATTTGATTTTTAGTGTAAAAGGAGCAGCTCTTTAAAAAGAATAAAAGAGCATTGTACTATATGGCTAATTATAAACCTGAGACTGATTCCAGAGATTTCAAATCTTGTAACATTAAGCTTGTGATTAGATGCTTTGGTGTTTGGAATTGTTGGGGAGGGAGTGATGTATTCTTTTCTCAGTTTTCAAATGTTTATTTTGGATGCATTGCAAATTAAGTTTCTGTTTGAGGTTTCAGATAGAAATAAGTTCCTTTACATTTTACAGTCACCAGTTAATATGCACCTTGTGATGGTCTCCACCTCTTTATAAATTGTTAACTAAAATAACAGTCAACACTTGGATCTAACACAAAGGTGGGGAGTATCCCTGCATCATCCAAAGCATGGAGGAGAAAAACACTAACTGGACTTTCTAGCTCTAATGGCTTTCTCTTTGCCCTCAGGGTGTCCAGCTGCTGAAATACAATTTCTTATTAGTTTACTCTATGAAGCAGTTTTGAAGATAGTTGATTTTGATCCACCTTTTTGACTGGGATACCTAATAGACGTCCTTGTAGAAGCTGGCATTCAAAATGAATTGTATATGACACAGATTTATAGCTTGGTATTGTCCTAAGACGTATACTAAAATGTTACTACTTTTAAAACTAAGTCAAAGCCTATTAGGTGCAACAACTTTAGTTATATCCCATGGTAAAACTGGAGAAAACCTGACAGCTATTGGGCATTGGAATCCCTCCTTATGCCTGAAACACAGCAGCAGACTTAGCTAAATACAATTGAAAACAGTTGCTACATGTTAATTGTGTTAGTCAATTAGGCAGTTGCTGACAGGGAAGTGGTTGGTATCCACAAGAAGAGAATAATGCAAAAGCTTCTTTTGTTTGAAATAAATATTAAACATCTATTTCCTAATTTATATTTTATTTTCATGTAAGGGAATTAGTAGTGGTTTAGATTTTTTTCACCATTTTACTTTTTTGTCCTTTTGCATTCGTTACCTTTCTTCTTCCTGTTTTTCCTGTTTTCAGACCAATTCTTCCAAATTGTTAATTTTGGAGATTTACAGAAGGGAGCAAAGGAAAATTGAAACTCTCTAAACTGGCTGAACTAGTTCCATTTTTCTTTCTGCTATTATAGCTTTTCCAAACCAAACTGAAATTTTGGATATAATTCATATATTGAACTAAAGTAACAAAAGAGAAAAATCAAAGGAAATGGACAGGGAACACAAAAAAATTCCAGCACTTACAAAAGCATCATGTAAACAGTAGAAAAAAAATATTACGTTTTGTACCTTGTCAAGGGGAAAACACTTGAGTTTTGAATATTTTAAAATGAAAAAGTTCTTCCATTTTTCAGATGCTCCGAGAAATACAAAGACCTCAGCTGTTTTCATCACTAGTGTTACTGCATTTCTACTTGTCTTGGATCTTGCTTTTACAAGATGCTATCGCTTCTGTGCTGCGTCTCTTCTGAATTAACTCAGCTTTTCAGCTGCATATTTTAAGTCTGCACGAGTCAAACGTTCATTGGACTCATCAGTCATCAGGCCCATATATCAGTAATGCCAACTATGGTACTAAGATGACTCATGTTCTAATTATTTTGAATAACAAGTGTGCTCTTGTGGTAGGACAATATGATTTTGCTTGCTACAAAATGGATCAGCAGAAAGTAGCCACATAACACAGGCCTGCAAAATGATCCTGAAAATGCATGTTGGTACAAAATTTTTCAGTCTTCCTTATTTTCATAAGGACAATATTTTCCCTTCTGCCAATGTGTCCATTAAGCCACCTCTGTCTCTCTGCAGATAACAGGTACTTGAAAGTTTAAACTTGACAATAAAGAATATGCTTTTAAGTTTTATGCTGTAGAATAATTACAGTTGTAATGTGCTATGAAAAATAACTAGGGAAATGATCCACCAGAAAGGCCATGATTATACTTTTTTTTTGTGAATACAATTTCCTTTTTGATAGTTTAACATCTGAACTTCAATAGAGCATTGACAATACTACTTTATGTCCATTGAATTTTCTATACCTGTTAACAAACACGAACAAAAGAAATCTCAGGCAATCCTGGTATTATAGACAACATATTCATCATACAGGAGAAATATGAAGGAGACTAGAGAACTATGCTGGGCAGTGACTTCAGTGGTGACATGTCCTGTTCAGACCATGGCATTCTGTGAGTGCAATTAAATGCTTTGTAGTGTAACAGTTTTTTTCTATCCCAGTTTAATCTAACACCTCAATGATTCAACACCCCAAGAATTTGCCAAAAAATAGGTGGTGCTGATTCCTGGTCTTCTCCAAATAGTCTCATACCAACAACTGAGCAAGCTACGTTAAAATGTCTTTATGCTGTTCTTTAGTTCACTAAAGACTTTATATTCGCAACCAAGAGGCCACCTCTTAGTTGAAATATTTAAATGTTATCTAAGTGGTTGTTATGTTACAAGAACATCTGTCAGATTCATGAGACCGGGAAGACTCCTTTGCAGTTGTTGCCCTCTCTTCCATATCCTGTAGCTACATGTCAATAGGTGGAATTATTCAGCTGCTTTACAACTGTTTCATTCCCATCAGTCATACTAGTGATTCAAGGAGCAATGAGTAAAGTTTTACTTTTGAGTTAATATCTTTGGAACCTTTTATTTCACTATTTGAGACATGAAGTTGTCCAGGCTGTTTGTGTTGTAGGCAGGAGTCAACTAAATGCTTGGCTAAGTTATACTCCAAAGCCCCATCAACCAAAAAGAAATTGTTTCTAAGATGAAATATTTCAGCTTAGATGGAAAACTGGAGAAGGTAAAATATAAAGGAGCATACGGATCACACAAAATGTAAACAGCTAGCTGATCTTTGGCCTCATCCAAGCTAATGCTTTTGAAATAATTGAAAATATGCCAATTAACTTCTGTGGGATTTGCAGCAGGTTCTAAGTTGGCAACTACCCCTTCTAGCAAAAAACATCTAGCCTACTTCTACATTTCAGGCTTATAGTTAATCAAGTTACTGAGACAGAAATGTCTTTGGCATGGACATGTTTCTCTATTTCTTTTCCCTGAAACTAATAATGTTTTCCCAGAAATTGCTTCCAAAACCCTCAAAAGCCAGTATTTAGATAAGCAATAAAATGATTCAGCACTAACCTGTGATAAGTATAGCCTCCTGTTTGTTGTAAGAAAGAAGGTCTTACACAAACCATGTAGTCTTAACTTTCACAAACTTAAATAAAGGTTTAGTAAAAGGATTTTGTGCCCTTTTAACCTCCAATAACCAGAGTGCATCCTGTGTGACCATTCATTACATATGAAATGGCTGTAATTTATACCAAATGGGGTAGGTGAATTCAAACAGAAAGATACCATCGATGATAAAAAGATAACACTTCTCTGTAACAGATGCTTCATTTTATGATGGAAATGGGGAAGCTGTATGCTGCAGGTGCTGGGCTGACACTAGGCCTGTGGAGAATCATTAGAGCCTCCTCAGAGATCTAGGTTTACTCTGTGTTTAATCAGCCACAGTCAGAAGAAATGGCTTCATTTCAGCTTGATGAGAGCCAGATTACAAAAGGAAGATAGATAGCCAATAAGGTTCATCACTATAAGCATATTGTCTTAATTTGAAGAAACAAGCTGGCATTCTATGCTGAGGAAAAGTGAAGTGCAATATGGCTAGTATCAAAACCTAGTTATTTCAAGTCTCTGTGCTCCCCACAATCAAAATATTCTGGCTGTTCTCCCTTTGACTAAAACATTAAAAAAATATTGTGCATACTGCAAATGACCACATTTACTCCTGAGATGCCACTGCTTTGAGTTCCAAAGTGCTGAAATCTATCATAGTAGTTTTGCTTATCTTAACAATTCTCCAGCCACTTATTTATACTTACCTCTATTATAAACATAAATATATTTTTTGTATATACACAAGTGAAAAGGTTTGAATTGACTATTGATCAAAAAAGGTCTCTAAGCATAATATGAACATGCACCTCCTAAAAGGGTCATGGTGTAGCCATCTATCATGACTTCCCACGACAGCCATGGGGACAATGAGACTATCAGCTGGGGCAGGAGGCTTGCCATGCTGGGGGATGGGACTTTTTAAAAAAAAAAAAAAAGAACCCAGATCTCGGAACAACTTCGCACAAAAGATAAACAAAACTAGCAATTTCTGCTTTCCAAATGAAATGCATGATTCATTGCTATTGCTTCACTTTTCCTTAGTGCTGTTATTTCTCCCTCTTGCGCATAGGCTAGCTTTCTGTACAAGGTATTTCTTCAGTGCTCTCCAGAAGAAAGAGTGCTCTTTCAAGCCAGGGGAGCTCTCAGATAAGAGTATGGGAACCTACCACAATGATGGGAACAGTGTAATTTTTACTGTTTATTTTACAGTAGAAACCAGATGGTTTTACTAAAGTCAGAACCTTTTAGTATGGGGCAATATACAAATGTCTAAAACTGTGATTTTTCAAGGTATTTTGAATTGTGGATCCATAGGAATTTTCTGTTCTATGGTAAATTTAAACACCCTAATAAGAGGTTTACATTTCTAAATTTTCTCCCATAGATCTCCTATGAAGATCTGCTAGGAAGTTCTCTGCTCTAGGACTAGCCAGATCCTTCATGTAGAACTTGAGGTGCAAAACTGCCAAGTAACATAACTAGAGTTAGAGAAAGCTGAGGTCTAAATTTAAGGTTGGTTGGGTAGTGTAGGATATGAATCTCTACCTTAAAAGAATTGGTGGGATAAGAGCTTGATCAGTAAAGTCTTACAAATCAGCATTTTTCCCCCATCCCATAACTTACTGGATTTTGGAGCAAACTTAAAGGAGCAGGAAAGCACAAAGCATTGTATAAGACATTGAAAACTGGCAGGATAAAAAGAATGTTTCAGCAAATGCTATCACTTGTACACTTTCGTGACTGTGAAGAACAGCTCACAAGCTGGTCTAAGATGGATATTTTCTGTGTGCTGCAGAATAAGAGTGCAATGGAGTGTTTTGAGGGGTGAAACTGGTTAATTTATGGAGTTGGCGAAGTTTTGATACCGCTACTTGATGGAGAAGTGGGCAGTCAGATTTGACTGATTTGGGACAAAAACAACTGAGAGGAGGGAATAGTTGGGAGGGTAGTCCAATTTGCAAGTGCCTTGGATCAAACCAAGAATTTTGTACCTCGATACAGTGGATGCAAAGGATGAATTGGTGAAAAATATGAAGTAAAACCATGATAAAGTCAGAAGAAGGGCCTTAAGTTGATCTTAAATAGTCTTGGAGAATGTTGTGCTTGGTTTCAGGCATGCTACAGCCCAGAATAGTCACCATGGCAGAAGAAATGGAAAAAAAAAGATGAGCAGAGAGCTTCCCAGAAGTCAGGTCCTGAATAAGTATTCTGAGATGAATAGTATGTTATGAGGAATAATAGTTTTGCTTTTGTCTTTACACTAAGAGCACTGATGTTTCTTTTGGTCTTCCTTAAGCTTTCTATATTAAATAACTCACATTTTTCCACTTTCCTTTGTTCTAGCTTCACCCAACTTTGCATGTTAAGAGGAAAGTAAAGTGACTCCTACTGACTTTACGGGTCTGAAGGAAATAAGGAATTTGACTCATCAAATTTATGTCTCCTCCCACACTTTTCTCCCTGAAACACTGAAGAAACACCTTTCTTCATCCCTCACACATTTTCCTAATGTCTATTTGGACTGAAAGCAGCTGCTTTTGAACAGTTCAGACTACACCACATCTGTGTTTCTGCAGTACCTGCTATGCTGCTAGTCCGAGACAGCTTGAACTGCCGCCTTACTTTATGGCTGTACTGACACAATCCTGCAGTGAACCATGTGACCCCTGAAGTGTTTAGAAAGGTGCGTTTGTTTAAGGGGAACTTTTTTTCTCTGGAGAAAATCAGAGGCTCCTAGATAATCTCGCAAGAACCTGTTATTGACTTGTGCATTTTCTTAGGCAAGGAAGGCTGCGTTTTTCAGAAAATGATACTCTGAAGCATTCACAAAGTGGAGACTTAGGAAGCTTAACAATTGGTAGAAATATTATCATCAACTATCATGGTAACACTATCCAGCCATTCCCACCCACAGATACACATGCACACACATGGGATTTTGGCTTAGAAAGCTCTGCAAATAATGCACTGTAGGTGTGTGGTCCTCAATGTGTTTAAATGTTCAAGGATGAAGTGAGTAGGAACATCTTGTATGCACCAGCTGAAAGAGGGCTGGGAGAAGTGAGGGGTAGATTTCCCTAGGCAGATGATAATTCTCTATCCTTCGGTGTGCTGCCAAACTACCTCAGCTAGTGGGGGTTTATAAACTTTGTTTTTTGGTCTCTGAGGAGCGGATCTTCTAGTGTTTTTTTGGAACACATCAAATGCAGTACAATTAAGCAGGAGAAAAAAAAAATATTCCCAGGGCCCTTCATTCCTTTCCTTTCCCCTGTCAAGATACTACTTAATTTAAATGCTGCCAAAGTTAATAATGAAAGACCACATCCTCTGGTGTGTCAGAGCTCAATGCCCAAGCAGAAAAACACGAGTGGCTTTGGGCACTCTTACCTTTGCTAAATTCAACCTGAAAAAAATAAACACAAAAAACTAGAACAAATTCAGGGAAACTGTAATTAGCAAGATTTAAAATGGTCTCTTCAGGTCACTTTTCTTGGTCCAGAATTATCCAAGAACTGAACACCTTCCCCGAGTACCTGATCTGCCTGTGCCACCACATGGTGCCTACAGTGTAAGGCTGGAAGTGCCACCAAGACATTTAACCCAGTATATGCCACCCATGCGTATCCCATAAAACCAGCCATGTAATAACACCTTTTCCATACAAAAATGTTTGAAAGTGGGTAGAGTAAAGGTCAGAGTTATATAAAGGGATTTTGTGAACATAACCATCAGAGTTTTTTGAGGGGGAGGGTGGAAGGAAGGGACGTGGTGCTTCTTGAGCATCTAGGAGGTTTTGGGGTGAGGGGGGTGTTGGGGTGAGGATACTCTTCTCATTTTCCTCCTACTCCATCTCTCCACAAACCTAATACACAGTTGAGGTGATGAACAGAGCAGAAGAGCAGTGCCAGACTGCTGTTCATTGCTTTTTTTTTACAAAGAAAATGATATTTTTTTTCCCTTTTCTAAAAATAATTTTATGTGAATCAAAGGGGGAAAAGAAAGGTAATGCATAAAGATACAGAGCAGCTTATTAATTAGCTTAAGGTACTCTCAGTGCTCCTATATATATTGAAGGGCTAAAACCGTAAAATATCAAAGTGACATTTTTGCAACTGCAGGGCCTGTGAACATCACTGAGATGTGCACACCCTCTCTGCCTCGGTAACTCACTCTTCGTGTCACCCTAGTTGGGGTTGTACAAAAACATATGAAGGCTGCACAAAAAGATTTGAGGTGTTGCCACTGAGCCTTAGGTGTGGGATTTGTGTAGGATTTGCCCAAGAAATATTGTCCCACAACATATCTGCAATGTGAAGGTGACATTCAGTGGGTTTGACCTTCCCCTTTTCCTGTCTTATAATCTTATGCCAAAGTCTTCTTGCAGGAGGTGCTTCATGTTCTTTATTGTAGCAGCCCTCGAAGGCTTGCTGGTACAAAACATATGTCCTCCCCAAGGCAGTCACCATTCTCTCCAGTCTCTAACAAGGCAGTCATAGTCCTTACTCCAGGGAACAAAGTTAGAGTGCTGCACACAATAATATTCACCTCAGAAAGGTCAAGGTCAAAGCCTGCCTGGGTGTAGATCAGCATACCTTAATCACACAAGCCTACTGGCCTTTTCATCTAGCTGATGGAGCAGAACATCATGTGATGCCTATCACTAACTTTCCATGTACTGCTTACAGCTCATTCATGGCTCTAACACAGAGCTTGCACTCCTCTCTCTGGGTCAGCAGGAAGATGCTTTAACCACCTTGATCTTGTCCCTATGATACTAATGTGTGGAGCAAAGGGAACCTGTGATACCCTAAACTGCAAGTAGGTGATAACTGCATCCACTTTAACAATACCAGGAAGGACCTGCAGCAGTGTTTAAATCCAGTGACTGTTCTACAGGAGCATGCTGCTTCTGGGAAAAGCTATTCATCTCCTCTAGCTATGAGTGTAATCTCTGTTCTGTCTCCTTTAGGTGTGGAATCTTACGCTTCAAAGAAAAAAGAAAAGCAGGAAAATAGCCTAAAGTATACCTAAGTTATTAATGGAATCAACTGGGGTGCACTGTATGTACATGATGAAACAGAAAAGATGTAAGCTGTAGCTGTCTTTTGTAGCAAGTATGAAGAACAGGTTAAACTTCAATGCATTCAATGCCACTACACTGATAATCATCTGTCCATCTTCTATCTGCCTGTAACCTGTGCCCTGATTAGCTACTGCTTATCAGCTACAAGTTTTGGGGATTTAATAGCTGATTTTTGTTTTGATGTGCGATCATGGTCTGTCTGGTACTAGAAGGTACCAAAACAATGTGGAAGTCATTATTAGTTTGGAATAATTTCTGAAAGTAGTTACTCTCTGAAACACAATTAAATTGTCCAAAGCTTCTAGAGAGCAGTGAATGACCATAACTGGATCCAAACACCACATACCTGCTTTCCTGCTGTATGTCACCTCTTTTTCTTACTAGGCAGAGAGAAGAAAAAAGGTTGGTAATTTATGACTCCTATTAATACAGTAGGCTGGATGTGTTGACAATATGTCAATAATTATTTCTGGCAGGACCCAAACAATATAGTATGGGTCTTTGTAGGATGACTCATTTTACCAGAAGACAGATATGTGTGACCTGAGTTTTATGACAGATGTCAAATATATCGAAATGTGGTGTGAGGAAGATCATCTTATTGGCAAAGTAATGAGAAGCCACTGGAAGATTAATGTTAAAGCTGAATTGTGTGGTGCCTCCTTCACTCTGAGTTTTTGATAAGTGATACTAGGAAGGGGTTATCCTCTGCCTTGTGTGGGCCAAAAGTGGGAGAATTTTGGAGGAGCAGTAATATTAACCAATGTGACACTTTAACTTTCATGAGGATATCAAAAAATGAACAGCTTTTTGAAGGGGAGGGAATTGTGGGGGTTGATAAATGTGACAGTTCTAGGGGAATGGCCAGCTAACCAGACAGCATGGCCTAAATCTTTCAAGGTGATTGCTGTCATGACAACTTAAATGGGTCTTATTTTCAGCAAGCCTCCCACTTTCTAAAAATCAAGCTGGCTGCCACAGAGTGGAAATCAGCTGCCACCTTGGGAAGCGAAAGCTCAGAAAACCTCTCCTACTGCAAAGCCAGTACAGGGAGGCTTTCTTTGCAGAGTTGGACTCTTGACTGCTGACCCTGTTCCAGGGTCACCCATTGGTGCACCTCCAGGATGTCTTTGGACCTCTAGTGTGGGCCACCATGGCCCTCAGGTGCCACCAGAGAGGTAGCTGCAAAGGGCTCATCATCACACATTTCTGCTGGCAACCTCTCCCTCCTCAGCCTTTACTTTTGACTCTTTCTGATCCCCCAGTTAAGGGACATCTTATCATAAGAACTCTGGATCCCTGCTTTGCCATGAGTACAGGGTTACAAGCTAGCACTGCTTTGCTCTTGAGAAATCCTTTTCTTTTGTACAGAGAGGTCCAAAATATGAATTATCCCTCTGTTCCTTGCTTCTGATGGAAAGATGGTGAGAAGTTACTTTCTTGGGCTGTAAGGAAATCTGACCCATAATGGACATGGGAACACTCCCCCACACCACGTAGCTTGATTATTTTTGGCCCCAAGAAAAACTTCCCCTGGGGAGGGAGTTGGCTGTTCCCCAAAACTGAAATGTTATTAAGGGATCAAGGGTTTGGGGAAAACCCATGTTATAATATACTGGTAACTTTTTCTTGTTTTGCAAGGAGGTCACCCTTTCAAGTGACATGGGTGCTTCAAAGTAATAACAAGGGCAAGCTTGAAAAAAAATTATATACTTTGAATAATTAAGCTGTATTTTTAGCCCTCATTTTGTGATCTGTGTCACATATATATATGTGTGTGTGTAGCTCATTTCCCTGTTCACTAGAGACACTTTTGCCATATTCAGGTTTGCTACCTAGAGAAGAGGCACATGGGCACTTGGTGAACTAAAGACACCTCTTGACTTCTTGTGGCACAAAAAAGAATTGCTGTGTTTTTCTTGCCTTCTCTTTTTCTTGGAAAGGTCATGATTATAATTTCAACACAAATAGGACAATTTTCTTTCATTCAGCTCTAATAGTGGCACAAATTTAACTATATTGTGCTAGCAGGCACTGATGTATTAATTAAAATATAGTCTAATTATTTACCCTAGTTAGTTCATACAAATCTCAGTAGTGTAATCAGTGGACTCCCTTAAGGATTTTTGCTGTATTCAGCAATAGAAATGGTTTCTCTTTTTCACTCTAATCAGGAATAGAGTCAGTTTGGGTTTTTAACTTCAGGCTTGGTAGTTCAGAGGCTGCCATGGCCTGGTCTACGCAAAGGGATTGTGGAGCTAGAGTTGCCCTAACTGGTACCACTAGTGGATAAGGACTATAAAAATGTTATTGTAGGAACTGCAGCAATGGAATGAAGCAACTCTTCCCAGCCCTGACTTTGAGGAAATTCCTGACCTTGCACTGGTTCCTCTGTGGTACATTTGGTCACACGTAGCCAGAACAGTTCCTGAGAAATGGTGCTCTGATGTTCTTGAGTGTGAACAGATGTGGAACAATGTTTACAAGGGGAAAATGTTCAGACTCTCTTGTATTGAAGGGAAAGAAATGCCTCCTGGCAAAACAAAGGCAGAATGCTAAGACGATGGGGATCTGAGCCTTTATTAAAAGGACAAGAAAAGCTGACGTATGGAGCTGTGACACATCTTGGGATACCCTACTTGTGTATACTTAAGGCTTATTTGCTGTCAGGTATTTTTTTTAAACACTAGTGTTATGAAAGTTGCAGATAGTGTTGTTGAAAGGGAAGGAAAAAATGTTCAAAGCAAAGAAGTGGAGGAGGGGAAGAACAAGGTGAGGCTAAGGAGGACTGAGACTGATCCAACCTGCAACTTGCAACCCTGGTAATCTCATAAAAACCTTTTCTCCCTCTGGCATGCAGCCATCAGTCTTCAAACCCTGTCTCCAGAGCACAGAAAAGTGAAAAGAGTGGGTCAAGAATTCCTATTTTTTTCGTTTTATGTTTGTCTTACATTGCCAATCCTCACCTTCTCATCTCACCTCCACTTTTTTTCTTTTTTTCTTAACAAGAATATCAAGCAGCATTGATGAGAAGACACTAATCTAAGATGCTGGAAGGGACAGTGATGCAACTCCAGACAGCCCTTCATGCCCATTCTAATTAAAAACTGTGTCCTCCCCGCTACCAAAGAGAGAGGCTTGATGGATAAAATTTAGAGTATCGAATGCAAAACCAAGTTATCTGTTGTTGGTATAATTAGCACGGGTAACACCTGTGAACCAAGTTCTCCACAGGAATTCTAGCCCTCCTTAATTATATACTTCCTGCAAAGAATCACTAAAAAAATCATATAGGAATTAACATACGGACTGAAGAATTGGACTTTTCCAGTGAGGCAGTGCAAGACTATATAAAAACCTGCCATAAACAGCAAAGTCATCAGTGTTCCTGGTAGTGCAGCCTGTATTTCTTTAGAAATCAGGTACCCTTTAAGCACATTTTCATCATAATATAACAAATATACCTTTTGTTACACTTCCTCTCCCTGTTCTACTTCTGGTTTCACCATGTGTGAACCAAGCTAACATGATTAGACACCTTGTTTTTCAGCAGTCATTTCTGTTTGCAGTCTTCCATAAAGTGCTTCAAATGAATTTTAATATGTTGATGGTACTTACTGGAGAGATTAATATTCATAATAAATACCCCTTAGAAATAATCTTCAGCAAATCCTTTTGACAGAGGAGTCAGGGCCGCTAACGACAATAACTACTACAAAATGCAATTTGGTCAATTACTTTAATTAAATTTCATTCTGTAATGTCTTCTCATTTATATAGTAAACTAATAGGGGAAAAGTACATCATCCTTATTTGCCTCCACTTAAATGTCCAAAATTGTTCCCTTATGTTTTGTTTTAACATTTGTAGCTCTCCCATCTTCTCAGAACACTGGAGATAATTACGGGTTTTACATATAAAGCTTATTCTTCACGAATAAAGGTTGAGACTTTCTTTAGAATATGCTTGCCTAGAATAAAAACTTTGGCTACACAGATTCTAATCCACTATTTACAGACTAGTTGATTTTGGATGATGCCAGCATTCCAGTGTAAATGGTAGAAGTGTCTACATTTCATCAAATGCTTTTTTAATTATATTGCTCGAAATTGGAGTAAAAAAGAACACAGCTGTCTAGAGATTTTGGTAGCATACAGGTTGTAATGAACTCATGAGAAATAACAGTAATAGTGTTTTTAATGCACTTCACTGCACTCAACAAGGAATTTTACACTATGGGCTACATGCTTAACTGGAGTATATTGCCATAACTCTGATTTCCTCACTGTCTGACAGTCTGGTTCTGAGCTCCTTGCTTAAAAAATTTGAACTCTTATTTTCAACAGTTCACATAACAGAAGAGGATCTAGCTTGGGTTTATTACGGTGCAATAATGTGTAAGTATTAAGGTCATCTGTTATCTGGAAAAATGCATGCATTAAGTTAAAATCAGTAACTCTGATCCCACCCTGTATCAGTAAAGTCAATAAAGCTGTTTCCTTGAGCACTGTGAATATTCATGTCAACAATCCTAATAAGACACACGGGACTGTAAGCCAGGCGCGTATGCCAACTTAGGGACAATTTTAGGGTTGGCATTTTTTTGGCAGCCCTGCATTTCCTGGTGTCCTAATTCTTCTGCTACAGCATTAACAGCAAATAAAGCTTTGAATGGGAGAAAGAGCTCATTTTTTTATTATGAAGTAAAAGAGGGATGGGCAGAGGAGGGACCCCCCCTCCTCTTCCTCAGCAAATGTCTTAAATGCCATGTTTTTTCCTATGGTTTCACTGAACTGTAAACTGCAGGACTTTCTTCAGTGGACTTCTACTTCCTCTGATGATGCCGTAAATTTTGTTGGGAAGATGAAGCTCTACAGTGCAATTAACTCCAAAACTGGTACAAAGCAACAGCACACAGATACCGGGCTGCAGTACTTAGCACTTAACTCTGAAATTCTGATAAGCCCTATCAACTCAGGGTTGTGTTTAATGTTCACTCCTGCTTATATACTGAAGATACAACCTAGCGGTCACAGTGTTAACACTCCCCAATATCTATTACAATTAGTTTTTGATTAAGAGGCCTAGCATGGCTTTTGAAGCCTTTTATGTTGTGTCAAATGGCTAGTGATGGAGTGAGATGCACAGACACCTCCCAGTAACAAAGCATCTTGTAAAAGGTTTCAAGTGAACTATTTTATCATCCTAATGGAAACCAGATGACTCTAACTCCCCCTTTAATTTCAACTATTTACTGAAGAGTCCTTGTTTTGAATTACTTAAAGATTTATTCCAAACCACTATCTCATGCATTAAGAATCACTAATAACAAAGCCATTCTGAGCGGAGCAAAGCTTTTAAAGAATGTGACTATGCCATTGCATTTATTCTTAAGTTTAAACCACGTTTTTTAATGGCTTTCTCATTTTTATATCTTGGTTTATTTTCTTGGGTTTTTAATTTTTTTTTTCTCCTTCTTTGTAATCTCAAACACATTTTTCTCCAGACTTTTCCAGTCCATGCTGCAGTGTCCTGCTGGGTGGGACAACAGGCTGGAGCTTGGGTGGTGGGGCTGAACCCTTGTATGTGTTCCTTAGTCCCATCCTCTGGAGAGGGTCTATTTCAGATCTCAGTGGGTGTAAGGGGGGAAGGATGGCCAATTGGGGGCCTATGGGGGAAATCTTGTCCACTGTGAACAACTTTGTTTTATCTGCTAAGCAGTAATATTTTCAGAGGACAGAAGTGTCGCTTCACGTTAGCTGTTCTGTGCTGATGGCTGTGGTCACCCTGGTTTGGCAGCTCTCCCCTGATAAAACAGGAGGACCAGGGGGGATTTGCTTTCTCTGCCCTTGCCTACTGTCTCTTTTGGGCTCATCTTTTCCTGCCAGCCACATCACTCTGTATTGCTGCAGAAGGAACCCTGAAATAACCAGGATTAACTGGATTAGTGGTGCAAAACGAGCCTCCATTCTCTGCTGCTGCGGTATGTGATGCCTGGGGTGCAGACCTCCCCATTTCCGTGGAGTCTCACAGAGACACAGAAATTGCTCTTAATGAGCACAACCATGAACTGGTTTTCATCCCAAAATGTGACACTGTTATTTACATCTGTCAGTACTTTACTGAACTCTCCTCCTCCCTGTGGACACTACCTTCTAAGATATGTCAGGCAACACAACTGCAATATTCTTTCACCAAAATGCCCTTTTGACTCAGACTGTAAAGTTCTTCAGTATATTTTAAAGGCATTAAAGTGATCAAAGAATGGAATGGTTAATTAAATAAAGATTGATTTTTTTAAGGTAAATTTATGAGAAAAAGATACATGTTAAAAAAGAAGAGAGTGAAGAAATACAGCTGTCCAAGAATAAGGATAGGATGTATACTAAAGCATAGCCTTTAAATGTCTTGAGAAAACCGTAACAGTATTGAATAAGGAATTTGGACAAATAGAAGGCATTTCTATAAAATGTTAGACAGACTTTTGTTGCAATGGGTACCAATAACTATTGACCTTTTGTGACTATGAATCTTCTGAGCCACAGGAGTGAGCAGTTAACAAATCAAACACCCACTCCAAATGGAGAGCTCTTTATCCTTCACAGTTTTCCACTATGTGAATATGTATTTTCAAAATCTAGATCAAACAGAGGCCTTTAGTACCAGACTCGCATGTGTTGGGTTTCAGGCAGAACTAGAGTTCATAGGATGAGGGGAGGGAGGGAGTGAAGTGAGTTATGTGGGATTCAGCTTCAGGTCATACTAAACAGGATGGCAAATGTTGAGCCATATTTGGCATATGATTGTCTGCATCTTAAAGTCATGAAGGACAAGGATGTATCTACAACTTTTCTCTTTTTATTCTGCTGTAACAAGAAATATTTCTACAGTAATAAATTACATTTTGATAAAAGTGATGGAGAAAGGATCTTCTCCAGCTAGTGTAATCTGAATTTTATTTTACTTCTGAATGCCCACAGAAGACTCTGTGTTCTCCAAATCCATCATCCATCAACACTGTCTGTTGTGCCATGAAATATTCCATCTATTTTTCTTTTGCTTACCTACTATGCCTTCTCTCCTAATGCTCTGCTCTCTTACTGCACCTTCTAATAATCTTAGATAATTCTACAGTTTTATTCAATGCTCAGATAGTACTATTTTACTTAATATTTTGAAGCAGCATGTTTTTAAACACTAGCAAATTGTAGTATTTATCTGTAGAAATATTTTTCTACATTTTCCCATGGTGTGATTGTCATGAGTACTGTTGAAGCAACTGGAAATTCCGCACCTTTCTAAGATGCAGTTCTATATGCTTTGTACCGTTTTTAGTTAAAATAATAACTAAAAGTAAGAATCCAACAGATTTGTGTCCATTGAAGTTTGCATTATGAAAACAGGCCAGGAGAGATGTAATTAATTTCAGATCTGACTGCCTTTATTTCCTAGCCTTAATGACCAGGGATATGTCTGTAGTCAAGTCAACTACGACTAATTGTGGACCTAAGAGAGAGGCCTGGTTTCATGGGTAATTTGGTCTTGGTCTGGAATAAACAGGTAGGGCTGCAGAGCAAAGCTGCTGCTGAGCTGACAAGCTAAAAGGAATTGAGAAAAAAAATCTCACTTTTTAGAATGTAGCACAGAAGTGCTGAGACATTATATTTTAGAAAAAAAAGGTGGTGAAACTTTTACGGTTGGTAATTTAAAGTATATTTTGCTTAGAATCAACAGGCAGTACTAGTGAACATCAATAGAATGCTAAATACAAATATTCATACATTTTAGTATCTTTCCAGTAATGAACAAAGGGAGGAATTATCTTTTTTGATTTTATTTAACCAGATATATCTGGGGATGAAATCAATTCTTTAAATATTTTATATATTGCAGAGTTGTCAACAAGACAACATCAGTCTGAGAATCAATTGCAGAATGAACAGCTGTGCAATATTTTTTACAGCATTTCAAATAACTTTCCATGAATTAAAAAAGAATTTGTTCATTAGCTGAGAGAGAAAAGAGGTAATGATATACGAGTGCCTTAAAATTAGACTTCTCTAGGTTCAATTTTTAGATGTTTTTAAAATATTGGCCCTTGCTCCTTCCAAAGTTATTTCTATTAGCTATTTTCCTAAGCTTGCTGTAAACTGCCAGTTTTCCTCCCTGTTAATTATTAATATGACCTGTTTATGTACCAGTTATCCAGCTAACCATTAATGTCTGTTTACTCATTGATGACCTTTGCAACTACATGCCAGGCTCTTGGCCAGTAAATGCCAACATTTCTTAATAATCTAAAAATACTCTTCATAGTTCAAGATTATCTACCTAATTTTTTTTTTTTACGTGAAAGCAAAGCATAAATACCACTTATGATTCACAGACATTTGTACAAGGGTACTTCAGCCAAATGGCACTATGAAAGTAAAAGGAAAAAAAAAATCTTCACTGGTATTCTTTGCCTCTGTTTTTGTTTTAAAACACAATAAACTAGAAGAGAACATAAGTCTATCATGCAGACATAATGAAATGCTTTTATAAAAGGAATTGCCGTAGGTAAATCTTTTTTTTTTTTTCCTTCAGGATTTCAGTATTAACTTGAGCACAAATAAGACACTTCTCCCATATATTCTACTAATAGCTAAAGGCTACAAGGGGGATACAATTGGATTAAAGTTGAAAGTGATGACACAAATTTTTAGGCATGATTAGAAACTCAAAGTATACTTTTGCTCACTAAATGTGTCTAATTTAAAAGGACAGGCAGAATCTGAGGGCACTTCCCACTCAAATTGATGTGTAGGATGGCCTTGTCCAATCTGCTACAGAGATAAGTGGAACCGGCAGGTTTCTTCTTCCTTGGTCCACTAACATTCTTCACTAAGAGGAGCCTTAAAATATTGTCGTTGTGGTTACAATTTGCAGGTCTGAAATTAGCTTCCTATTGAAATATTTTCAAATGTTAGCATGATCCCAGCCATAAGTAATCGTGATGGCATTTACAGATATGGCAGTTTTGATATATAAGTAGGTATATGTTCACATTTTCTTGTTCATTGGAGTTCTAACTTCAGTAAAAATTAAGTTTTCTTTTTCTTATTTTTTTTTTTTTAGTTACAGCCTCTAACACTTGCTTTGACTGACACTTCATGTTGAATTTATCATCCAGAATGTAAGTTGTGAGGCTGAGGAACAATCTGTCACAAACCATTGTATCAATAACTTCTGAAGGGGTTTGTTTCGGTCTTGGGTGGGAGGTAAGGTTTCTAGATCTCCACCCTCACTTGCATTGACAATTTGGGCTCAATGATATTGTTTCAAAGGGATTTGTCTGAGTTGTAACACATGCACTTAAACACTGTGCTTCTGTACAGGATGGTTATACAGTACTTCAAGCATATAAATGCCTTTCAGTTGTTCTGTGCTGAATGATAACTCACCTTGTCTTTCTCAGTGAGGTAGGTAATAAATAGAAATCTGAACTGTAACTGAGACATTCTGACTTAGTTAGATCTGAAAAAGACAAGTAGACTCAATTACCATGCCAGCAACTACATAAAGATTGTCAAATTAAATCCAAAACCCTATGTTTAAATGATGATATGACAAAACCTGAGAAAAGGCGAGAATATCAAACTCTTCTGACATTTTGACCTGAAATTACAGCCCTGTGGAAACAAGGAAAAATACTCCTTAAAACATGTATTATTATCCTGAAATACTGAGGGGCAGGACTTGGTCAAATCCATCTTAGCCTAGGGATGCGGACAAGTGTTGCCGCAGCCATTAATCTGTGTTTTGTTCCTGCTTTTTGTTGAGATAATCCCATGGTTTATTTGATAAATGTGTGAATATACAACTGAAAGGAAATATAATAATACACTACAATTTCTCAAGAGCCTTTCAACCAGCACCTTAATTAAACTGCCAAAAGCCTTGTGAGTTGAGTAAGTGTTATATTGAATAAGCGTCACCCACCACTGATATGGAACTATCCCAAGGTTCAAGCACGACAGCTGTCTAATGGTGTATAGTGACACTACACACCAGGGTAGAAACCAAAGAAGCATGCCACATCCAATTGAAACTGCAGGGAGACCTGAGAGAGAATTTAATTATTTCTGCTGGAACTTCTTCAGAACATTGGCTTGGCACCCTAGTCTTACAAAGCATGCCGTGAAAACTTTAATGAGCTGCAGTTGTAGAAGGTAGACTTTCTTTTCGATATCATTGAAAGACAACAACTGAGCGCACCTCAGCATCAAGTTAGAAAATGAATTCAGTGCTGACTCAGAGGATGGTGCATTAACTAGAATCGTCAGTACCCTTCCTTGCAATAACTAGGTCTTCCTTGGAGGTCTTTTATCTAAGACTGACCTAGCTTGACACACCACAGCTTGCGAGACAAGGGACAAGGCTCAAAAGTAGTATTCCTGTGGGAAGTGGTGTTCTGCATTTATCTACTTTTATGTGCAAAGCAATGACATATTCAATCAGGGCTTTTGCCCCCCTCCCCCCCCAAGATGCTTATTATTTATAGGGAGCTGTTTAAATTTTCCAGATAAATATGTATTCAGAGTCTTTCCAAACTATATAATGTGCTCTATAGATCAGAGCAACTCCATTTAAAATTGTTTTTTAAAAACACAAATTATAATTCTATAGACTGGAACAGCTCTATTGGTTTCATAGATAGCTGGGCATTTATTTTCCACTATAAAGATCATAATATTTACTCAATGGACCAGAACAGCTCCTTCTTAGCCTTTACTCTCTCTGTTATGCCACAATTATTTAAATACAGATTCTGCTTGCATTACTTATTTTGTAAGCAAGTAGTTGGAAATCACTTGGGTGAGTGAGTAAAAGAGACAAGGGTTGTCTCATACACCCTATCATCTTCTGAAACACCGTTTAAAGATCTAGATATAATGGGAAGATATTAAGAACTGATAGCTTCTATGACTATTTTTATTTATAATGTTCCTTTCAGTTCTCCATAGAGTTCAGTGGGAGAGTGGATTATTCAGCCATGTGTTCTCTGCATCGCAGGTGGGAGGTATTTTAAATGCCTATATGCTGACAAGGTGAGTGGTTAGGGCATGATTTTGTTACATATATATGTGCATGTATATATAAATATAAGAATAATTTCCATGATTATTACTGTTCTACTCTATTTTAGCATGACCTGAGAAGGCAGGAGCATAAATCCACACTGTGGGAATATGCACTATCTTGTTATTTATTTGTGGAGAGCCAACTGAGTGTTTGATACCATAAGGACTGCAACAGAGGAGATACAGGTTTAGAAGCACTTCCTAGTGATATAATGGAGATGTTACTGCTACAGTGGTTTCCTCATGTAGGGACAATGTTACTTGAGACTTCTAAAAACCTGGGGGTTGTCTTATCTGCTTAGGAAATTTAGCAGCTATCATTGTCATCAATGGGAAATGCCTTGGGTTTCCTAATGCTAAACAGTGGCCATTTACACATAATTTACATGCCCTTTTATATAATTTATTTCATAATCTCTGTTCCCAGAAATGTTTTATCTGTTCCACTATTTTTGAACATCCTATATTTTTTTTTGTTTTATAATGAATGTATACAGAGAGCCATATATAACCATTATGGAACATATCCAATCCATTTTAACTTGTGGTGAAAGTTTACTAGCTTATTCCCTTCTTGAACTTATTTTTCTAGACCTTATGTCTTCCTTAGCCAGTATGCCTGCGTAACTGTCAACATGCAGCCATAGAAGGAGAGGTAAAGACGATATTCAGTGTCCATGGTTTCCTTCATTTAAGAAGTTAACCGAAGATGTTGCATTGTATAATTACATTTTTCAACCTCACATGATGATAGCTGAACTTTAGGATGGTTAAACTGTTGATAGGTTAAACTGTTGATGGGTTTTCCATTGTGTTTCATCCAACTCTGTGACTCCTTTCTTCTGCAGCCCTTTTCTACACAGAAAATGCTCTGTAAGCAAGTCCTCAGTCCTCTGTCATGTGCTGCTCATGCCTTCCCACATCCAGGCAGTCAAGCTCCACTACAGGCTAGCAAACCCACAAAATATTTTCTTTCTTCCAGAAAGCTCATTCTGATTTTTTATCCTAGATGAGCAGCTCAAAAAGCACATGAAAAGTGAAACGTGGTTTGGATTTCGAAGTGAAACTGAGTTACAAGAACTGAAATGTCCCGCAATTCAGAGATTGCCTACTGTGGGGTTTGAGCCAAGGGTATTCTCTGAACAAAACTGCTTAAGCAAAGTTTGTCCTGTTTGTAAAACAAATGGATGAATGTCAAACGTTTGAGTTGCAGAGATGTGAGTCTCAGCTTACTCCAGATACTTACAGTAGTGGTTACACGGTTAGTGTATGGTCAGTCTAGTTGTAGGCTACTGATAAAAGGCAGTTAGTTTTGTCCTTAGCTACATATTCTTGCAAAGTAATTTGCATTTACTCTTGTTATCTGGCCAGATAAACCTGACTGAGGGCTACTGTCTTTTCTGTCCTCCGCAAGGTTGGTTTTCAGATGGTTCAATGAGCTGACTCGGCTGAGTGTGTGCATTCACACAATTGCCAGCACTGATACATGGGACATGCAGCCTTTGGTGGAGATGAGGATGAGATTGTCAGCAGCCTGAGCACTGGCAAAAAGCCTCTGTCTGTGCTCATTTTTGACCAGGACAGTACTACAGCCGTGGAAGTTAGCCCCATCCATTAGTGTCTGTCTAAACACAGTCATTGCAGGGTCTGTTGAAGGGATCTAATTAGAGATCTGTTTTTTCTTTGGAAGTCCTTGCCTACTATTTCCCTTACTTTTCCAAACACCCTGAAGTAGACAATACATCATAATGAGGTCAAAGCAGAGGAAAGTAAAAAAAATGAATCCCAGCAGCACTAGAACAGTGACATTTTTCATTTATTATCTCGAAGTCATGTGAATTTTAAAGTCACCAATCATCATCAAGAGAAGAATGGAGCTAGATACTTGACAAGGAAGATGCTGTCTGTGGCAGCATAATATTCAATTTACTGCCAAGGCTACTGTCTTCTGAAGCAATAGGAGAATAAGTGAAATAATTGATTTCTTACCTCAAAGGTAGTATGACATCAGGATTACACTGGCTATATTCCGCTGTTGTTTTTTTTTTTTTTTTTTTAAATAACTTTCCTGATTCTATTCTAGCCTTTGAAAAAGTAGAATTTCTTAAGGCTTTCTCAGTGTATCGAGGTGGAAAGAAAAACCTAAAATACATGATCAGCAAAAAGCAGGTTATGATGTCTGCCTGAGTTTACAAACAGCCTGCAACAAAATCCAAACTACCCCTTTAGCATTTACCATAATCTGTCCCCAAACCAACATTTTCTTGTTGAAGATTTGGGTGGGAGTCGTTGTAGAATGAGCTGAGGGCATCAGAATTCCTTAACATGACCCTGCCCCATTCCTATGCCTATATATTGTCTATTTAGGGAAACATTCCACTGTCCTTGCTCATGCTGAACAGTCCCATAGATATAAATCATTCTGCTGGGGAAGCAGGCACAATTCAACATGACTAACGGACCCTTCTGTGCTGATGAACATTAATGGATGTGGCATCATACATACTCGTAGAGCTGAAATCAGTGGGACTGTTCATAGAGTAAGGTTCTACTCATTGTGAGTAAATACAGCAATGTATCAACTAAGGAGTAATAAGCTATTTGGGACAGGAATCTGCCAAATCATAGTAAAGTACTTCACTGAGCTGGATGGTTTAATTAAATCTTAACTTATACATTTATGTCAATAATCACACTTAGCAGCTGGAAGGAGCTGTTAGAATAGTAAGCCAACAAAATATATAGGTGCAGCAGTATAATCTTACAACGTAGGACTGTCTCTCTTGAAGTAATTATCAAACATAGTCATTAAGGGGTAGTTTTTAATGCTCAACAAGTGGTCAAATTTGACAAACTTAAATATTTTCTAAAACAATTTATATTTATTAATGGCTACTACAAAATCCATTTGCCCATAATCAAGTGAAACTTGAAGGTGCTGGCTTTCTTAAGTGCCGAAAGTCAACAATATTAAAGTAAATAGTGGAGGACATTCCAAGATAGTATTAACACAATTGATTTATTGATGATTGCACAATGGGAGGTTATCTTTTGTTAATTGACTCTGTAAATAAGCTCATAGGCATCTTAAGTGAAGAAAAAAAATCTATTGCTACTAGAGAGTCTACAGGGTGACGTAGCTATGCCACTCCATAAAGTGTCTGATCTTCTATAAAATGCCTTGTGGCTGGATAATGGCTGAGAGGCATTTCTAGCAACAAATCCCAGAAGCTGCTCATGTATACATGGTAAGTGACACTTAAAATGTTATCTTGGACTACCCTGTAAGTGAAATAATTCACCTTTGATTTCACAGAAGAGGACAAGCATGAGAAAAGGAGGGACCATCCTAGAGCTCACAGATACATTTAGAAATCTAATGCTGGTTTATCCAGACTATGCTGCTACAACCCATCCCTCTTCGCCCCCTTCCCAAAACGTTTTGCAGATGCTTAGATCTTCTTTAATTTATTGCTTCCCTTTGGAGTTCCTCATCTCCACCATATTCTCTTCTGGTTTGTACAGGGCATTGCTTGGTAGCATTTTTACCATATTCTTTCCTTTTTATTGCTTACTTCAGTATGTTTATGGTGATAGCAGGGACACTGCTTAGCCAGTGGCTATGGACTATCTTGTTCACTAATTTCTGGCCTCTTGCACAAACAACCCAGTGGAGGCAATTTGGTAGCCTGTATTTTCCCATTTTGCTTTTCTTTTTCTTCCCAACCCTTTTTCTTTCCTTCTTTTTGATTTCTCTGTGTTCTTGTTTCCTCTGGTAGTCCTATTCTCATCTCCCTCCAACCCGTCTTGAGATTACAGAAAAACTATAACCAATCTGAACATCCTGCTCCACTTGGTGTAAGATCCAAGAGGGAAAGTCCTTTGCTCCTAAATTAACAGCCCTGATTTTGTGAGCAAACAGGGTTTCTACTTTTGTCTGACAACAGCAGATAGTCAGGTGGAACAGGAGCACTGTGGCCAAGAGCTACTGTGCAGGGACAGCCCAGTAGAACATTTTTGTTCCTGACCCGTAAAACATTATGAACTGCCAAAGATCCTCATGGATCACCTGCACTGAGTCATGATCCTTTCCCTGTCATATCAACAACCTCAATATACAAAAACCCAAACAATCAGTGCCACTTCTGCAGGAAAGCACCTAGATTGTGGGAACAAAGGCTCTGCTGTTTCCTAATCTCAGTAACAATTAAGACATCAGATTAACAGAATCTTTAAATGCTTTGATGGATGCAGGTGGAATGCTCTCTGTTTGCATTACTATAAAGTCTATCAGTACCCTTAGCTTTAAAGGGCACAGGGGAACATGAAGCATTTCAGTTACAAACAAGACCAAGCATGAAGTATTGCACTGAAAAAGAAAGATTAAAAAAATACCACATGTCATTTCTTGTATATCTAGCTTCTGTAATTTCTGCAAGACGTCACCGAAGCCTGAAATTTACCTCTGGAGAACAGGGAATTCCCTCTTTCATGAGATGTATCTTCCTTTTTTATCTCTTTCCCCTTGTTCCTTGACTCAAAATTACATTCAGTGGTTCATTAATGACTGCAATGCCCTTGGTTAATAGGATTTCACTGCAATTCCTATCCTTTAGCTTGGCCTTGGACACCAGTGTGCGTCTAGCGTTAGCTGGGTGTTTTAAAGTGCTATTTGCCTGGAAATAGAATGACAGTCCAGTGTCCCAGTATTCTCAGTACTAATCCTTGGAGTTACCCTGGATCAGGCAGAAGTGAAGATCTCATCAGGAGGACTCAGATTTCTCTGCTGGGATTGAAGCTCATGAGGAGATTAAAAGCCATATTGACAAAGGTATGTAGGCACTTCAATAGGAGTTAGATGCCTGAATACCTTCTGCGGGACTGGCCTTTGCTGCATATACCATACCTGTCTGAGAGCTGGGAGTCAAAGCACTGACCTCCAAAACTGATCAGAAATGCCTGCGTTAATGCCCTTTAAATAGCTGTTGATTTTTTTTTCACCACACTTTTCAGGGTGGTGAACTTCATATTTTTTCCTAGTTTTACAGAAGGTGAATTTCAGATTTTTCTTTTCAATCATCTGATCTGTTGTGACCTCTCCTGTGCACTTTGTGACACCAAAGTGCTTTTCCATTCTTCATTCCATTGTGCTGGGATCTATAAAAAGAGGAACAGTATTGAGGGATTTCTGAACAGACTTTTTTGTTCCTGTCACTGTCCCAGGAGGATTAGAGTCATGGAAGCTTAGAATTAGGCTCATACTTACCTCTGTCCAAATGTCTGGCTCAGCGATAGTGGTCATTGCTTTAGGAGGCCTTAATATTCCTAAGGCAGTACTTGGGATGATGCGTTTTTACATTGCTTCTCTCCCTCATATTTGGTATGCTTTTCTTCATATGAATACAGTAATCCAAGCCATTCTTTGGAAACATCTATGACTCCCATTTACGTCGTTGCCACCTTTTCGAAGAATGCCCTCATTTCATTGATCCCATGTTTCAGCACAGCAGTTGTCCCTGCCATTATCCTTGACCTAATCATAGCATTTAGGGATCCGCGTGTCTCATGGTCACAGATGAACACATGGACAGAAACTGCCTTACAGACCTACCCATATAGCTCACTTTAGATCCATGAGAATGGCGTGCGAAATTCCTATTAGGTCTAGTTTCTTCTGAGCTGTGAGGGCCAAGATAGTTGTGCTTCATAATCTGCTGGAATGCTTCTTCACTGGCTTGGCACAGCCAGTCCCACAGAGGGAAGAGAGGGAGAGGATGTGCTTCAGCCCTAAGATCAGATGTCGGGCACAGGTGTTGGCAGGATAGCAGTGCTGCAGCCCCCCCCAGTATGAAATCGCAAGCTGGCCTTGTTCTACAGACCCTCTGAATAAAGCCCAAGATTGTGTATCATGAGTTATGACAGCAATATAAAACTGAAAGCTTGACTGCATCTGTTAGTTAAAAATTACTGTGAGAGCTTGGAAGGCTGCTAGCTCAGTGTTTTAGCTAAATCTCAAACAGGCAGCTGCACTTTACCTTCCTAAATTAAACACCCTTCTAGTTTTCGTTGCTCAGGTTAATTTTTACCCCTTTCTCTCATAATCTGACTTGAATTAGCCCCATTGATGGAGACACATAGTCACTGTGTAAATTTTGAATCTGGATTCATATCTTGCTCTCTTCCTCCAGTGTTCTAAGTTTCTTTGACATGGAGTCATAGAGTCATAGAATCGTAGAATAACCAGATTGGAAGAGACCCACTGGATCATCAAGTCCAACAATTTCTATCAAACACTAAACCATGCCCCTTAGCACCTCATCCACCCGTGCCTTAAACACCTCCAGGAAAGGCGACTCAACCACCTCCCTGGGTAGCGTGTTCCAGTGCCCAACGACCCTTTCTGTGAAAATTTTTTTCCTAATGTCCAGCCTAAACCTCCCCTGGTGGAGCTTGAGGCCATTCCCTCTTGTCCTGTCCCCTGTCACTTGGGAGAAGAGGCCATTAACCTCCTCTCCAAAACCTCCTTTCAGGTAGTTATAGAGAGCAATGAGGTCTCCCCTTATCCTCCTCTTCTCCAGGCTAAACAACCCCAGCTCTCTCAGCTGTTCCTCATAAGACCTGTTCTTCAGCCCCTTCACCAGCTTTGTTGCTCTTCTCTGGACTCGCTCCAGAGCCTCAACATCCTTCTTGTGGTGAGGGGCCCAGAACTGAACACAGGATTCGAGGAGTGATCTCACCAGTGCCAAGTACAGAGGGAGAATAACCTCCCTGAACCTGCTGGTTACAGGGTTTCTGATACAAGCCAAGAGTAGGTGAAGGTTTAGTTGGCTAGAGACATACGTTGAAGCATATTTGTAATTTCTTTTTCTTAAAGGGACCACGATTATATGTAAACACTGGTACTGCACATCCAGTTTGGGACTTTGCATGTGATGAAGCAGCTTTGTGGACATATGCACGGGATGTACCATCTTTTACACCTTCATTTTGATAGTAAGTGGTTTTTTCTCAAGGTCTGACTTCTCATAGATGTTGTATGTTATTTTCTCATTTTGTATCACAAGGGAAGTGTCTGGTCCTGTTCCCTTGCAAATGAATGCTAGACATATCTTTGGCTTCCAAAAGGCAATGTTAAACCTAAAAGAGGAAAAGGTAGAATGATGAGAAACTCCCAAAAGCCTCTTAAGCGATCCAGGAAGGAGCATTCGTAAGTGCTCCTCTTCCTCTTCTCTCTAAGACATTAATGAGTCACTACTCAATCACAAACTGTCTATGCAGAACACTGCCCTCCTGACACAAAAGCAGACTTCACCTCTGCAGACCTTTAAAATAACTCCTCTAGGCTCTCATTCTTTTACAGGAGATAGCTGGCCCCAGTGACCTCGTTCCTCTCCAAATCATGAGCTCATCCTATAGATGCAAAGGGATATAGTATTCCTTTCACTTCTTGTCTTAAACCCTGGTCTTAGCCACAGCACAGGCAACCTAGGAGATTGCTGTGAGTCCTATCCCTCTTCTAGCACTTGCAACACTCCTGTAATGGATGAAATTATCTTTTTACATAGTTTGCACATCATTTTTCTTGTGGTGTATGAAACTATTTTGGTAATTTTGAAAGAAAGGGTACTATATAAATGGAAGTACTTATTACTAAATAATATTATATATAATTCTTAATAAATAATAACAGTGTTAGCTTCTTGCTATTATACATGTTCATTTCCACCTTGCTGTGACAAGCACAACATGTCATTGTTTTTCTCTTTCCTGTATGCTCTTGCTGGCTAAACACACCATCAAAAAGAATTATTGTAGAAATTTTTATGTCGGCCAAACATTTTCAGCACAGAAGGGACCTTGCAGACTTGAAAAGGGAAACTTGCCTATCTAATAACTCATAGCTATTGTGACTACTATGTAAATCTCTTTATCCAATCAATCAGACATGAAATAAAATACACTGACCTGATGCTTGGCTAGCACGTAAATTCCAAGTCACATTAAGTCCAGGGAGTTCTTGTGCAGAAGGAGGAGTTTTCATTCCCTATTTGTAAGATGATATCTGCTGGGCTCATTAAGTGAAAATATTTTGGGGCCTGTGTCTTACAAGGTAAACTTGCTCTATTGTGCAGAAGAACATTCACTGAAATAGCTAACATGGATCATCTGATGACATTAGCTTTGTAAGTAATTTCCATGATGTCAAGGGTACACTGGAGATTAAAGGGGGATTAAGGCCTACTTGCACAGTCAAAGCATCACAGTAAATTGACTTGACTTGGCAGGCTGCACCTAAAGTTGGCAAGTTTTCACTAACTAATCATATAAAATCCAGGTTTGTGGTGTTAGTTAGACTACACTTTCACAGAGGCCAGGAAACGTTAAGCTTTCAAGGTGGGAGGTTTTAGGAGCTAAAGGAGGAAAAGGGAGGGGAGACTGTCAAGGAGACTTCTGCAATGTCAAGGTGCCAAGAGGTGCTAAGTAAAATAACGACCTAGTTTTACTGGTTAAGGTTCTGCCTTTCAAGAGCAAGCTGGTTGGATTTCTACCCAAAAGGCTTTTCCTCCAGCAAAGTTTATTTTTTCCCTCCCTCTCACTGTCACAAAATGCAATCTCCTCTTAAAGGATCAGACCTTGCACAGGAACTTCACTGAATAAAGACGAGTTTATATTTTAAAAAGGAAACAGCTGGATTGCAAAAGCAAGGGAGGTAGGCAGCTCTTGTTTCATTAGCTAAGGGAAACTCAGGGCCCCAGAGGAGAACAACTGGGAGAGTAGCCATGACAGAGAAAAAAAAAAAAGGAAACAGAAGATCATAAAGAACTAATAATGAAAAATGGAAAGTGAAAATAAGCCAAGAAAAACAGGCAATAAATAGATTTGAAAAAAAAAATTGGTGGAGGGGAACAGAAATGTAGAGACCAAGAAGGAAAAGGGCAATGCAGAGAGTACGGATTTTCTGGAAATAAGATAAATATTTCTGAAATTTCTCAAGAACCTGATGAAAAACTGGAAACATATCATAGTTGACCTCTCCATATCTAACTTGGTGGCCACTTTAATATGGAAAGGAATTAGGAACACATTGTATAATTGCCCGCAATTTGTTTGCTGCTTCTGTTGGAAAAAAAAAAGGGAGTTTGATGGGGCAAACTGGTCCAGGATCCATCCATGCCGACGAAGTAGGGTCTTCTAGGAGCAGCTTATAAAAAAAATATGAATCTCATGATTGTTTAGAAGGATCCAGTCAACCGTTTATCTGTGCAGTAATCACTGAATGATGAGTTGGAGGTAACCTGGCTTTGGGACTTTGCATAGGAGGACTCTGAATGGTCTCAGATGAAGAAAGAGTAGACATTGAAGGAAGATAGGGCTAGGAAGAAAAACAGATACTAGTCTGTCCTTTGTCTTGAAATCTGCTCATTGTGATAAAATATATAAACATTGCCAAGGCTTCATAGACCAAGAGAGAATAGACTTTTTTTTTCAGCTGCCCTTCAATTAGATCCATAATAATCGTGCAGCTTTATATGGTTTACAGACGACACTTTGCCCAGCAGAAATAGTGCTATTCTTTAAATTGTGCTGTGCTCATTAGGTTTTAATAGGAGCAGTTGTTTAAAGGGTGGGTGGGGGCAGGAGGGGGAATGCACTTGGTGATGCATAGTGGAATGTACATTAATCTTGTTAATGACAACACAGTTAATGGCTGGCAAAACATTACTTTTGAATTAACCTTTCTCTTATACAGGCTATACTTGAGAAACAGAGCCAGAACACCGAAGATACAAGGAAAGTGCATGAAGACAGGGATACAGGATTTCCTATGATTTTATGTTGTTCTTAATTAGGAAGCATATTGGCAGCAAATGCTAACATGTGTTGGGATGTTTAGCTGTAGCCAAATAAATGTTTTCTATTACAACTCTGAATTCTTTGCCTAGCCAGAGCCCATGCTGTTCTGTTCATGTCTTACAAAATCCCTTTATAAGTCATTTTGGAGGCCAATTTTCTATTGGCTTGTACACCAGAGTTACTTTGAACATATGCACTTAGACTCCAGAAGGGTCGTTGTCCTCACTTTTAAATTTTTTTTTTGAGTGATAAGTGGGGAAGCCCTTTATGAAATGCTTCTGCAACTTAACTAAACAATAGCCTATACTGAGCATGCCCATTTCAAGCCAAAAAAGTAGGGAATGGATATAACTGGTTTTCTCCAGTCACATGTTCATACATAGGCTGAATGAATAATCCATAATGAATCATTTATCTGACATTTAATCTCTTTCTCCTGTTTATGAATGGTCTGCAAATGCTCTGGTGTCTTTTTTTTTGTTTGTTTATTTGGGTTTTTTTGGTTCTGTTTGTCATTTGAAATTATTAGTTAAACCGTTTTTGATCTGGCTTATAGGTTATTTGAGAACAGTTTGCTGTGAGTATTCACAGTTTATAGCTCCTGTTACTTCAGCAATGGGAACATACAACTAGGGTTTGCCTTGAGTAACACAAGTCTTTTCTTGTACAAACAGAAACTCAGGTGTTTGGGGGTTTTTTATGTCACAGATATCCTGCTACGTTTACTTTTATTATTATGTGGACTTCTTCTTGATGATCCAGCCATCTGTCTCAAACCTCTGTGCCTGAGTCTTGTATGGTCAAATTCCTTATTCTAGCTGGGGTTGAAGTTTTCTGAAACTGCTTATCAGAGAGTATGTTCCCCATGTATCATTATAAAGTATAGCTCCTGCCTGCACAAACCAAGTGGAATAGTTGTCACAGATAAGAATGGAATTTAACATGATCTTCTAAGTTTGTGCATTAGCCTTCTCAAGGCCCAGTATTTGCTCCCGGGGACACTGTGTTATTGTGCAGTCATGTAAGCAAGAGCCTGATTCCCTCCTGTGTGGGGTGGAAAATCATCAGTCTGTAGGTGCAGAAACACTATGTTGATTTCTCTTGAAGAACCAGAGGGCTGGAGGGGAACATACTGAGTGTAGTTTACGTCCATTTCACAATGTGTTTGCATCCTTCAATTCCAAACTGTTAAATTACAAAACTGGGGAAGATAAGACATATGTTTTCTTCTTGGTAAGAGCACCAGTGTGTTATCTAATAAATCCTTCATCACTAAGGTGAAAGAGAAAGATGGAAGAGAATTATCTTGTGATAAAGACCCTGTCTGGATTCAGGACATCTTTCATCCTTTCTGAAATAACAGAAACACTCCAGAAAGCTGGACTAACTCAACACATAAAGGCAGAGCTGCAGATGCAGCTGGGGGGAATAATTGCTGGAGGACATAGATAACTTAAGTGGTTAAACGTAATTCTGGCTAGTAGGTACAATACAGCAACTAAGATTGTCCATGAATCTGAACAAACCTTTTCTCCTTACTTCAATGTCAGGTAGCCAAAGAGTTGCTACAAAATCTCATGGTAGATAATGCTATGTTTTGAAGTGTGAGATGATAAAAAATGTTTTCACAGATTTCTGTGGGTGATTTTTAAGATTATGTATGTGAATTCATACTCTGGATGGATAAAGATTTTTTTTTCTCAGACCATTGAATTACCAAGTCAAGCTAACTAGTCTCAAATCGAATATATCCAAGTTAGTTTTAATGTATGCTTCCTAAGTTTATTAGTGCATTATCTGGTTTCCTCCTTATTTTGGTTTTAGGGCTTCATTTTTTTTTTTAATGATCAGAAATTCTTTTTCTTCCCCTTGGTGTTCATAAAATTAAAATAAAAAATAAAATAAAAAATAAAATAAGGGTTTTTCTGCCACGACTATTTTGCATTAACTCCCTTGCTGTGAGAAGGGGAAGAAAGGTGATCAGGCACTGCCCATTAACTAGCCTCTATGAAGGACAATGAACAATAGAGCTGGAAATAACTCACAACCATGTAAGTGTTGCAGTTGTTCTGCATTGCTGGAAATACCAATTTATGGTGAAAAGAAAGAAGACAAGTTGCAGTATTTAATTACTTGTGAATGTGATTAGTTGCTTGAAAAGTTAAGGACCATATCATACCAAAATCCCGTACCATTGAGACAAACTTACTCTTAATATTCACCTCAAATTGGACCCCATTAATCACTGTAAAAGTTTCAAAACCATTTGGCTGAAGAACTCAGATAACAGGAGGCTTTCAGAAGGTCATCCTCTCTGATTGCCATTCTTGACCCTCTGCTGTCTCAGTTTCCCATCATTTGGCTTCGCTCTAACTGTGGTAACCTAGCTGTCTCTGGGCTAAGTTGCTCTGTTACCAGTGTGAAATCCTCCACGGGCTCATGTTGCATTGGACTGGACTGCTCAACAGAGCGTGCAGGAAAGAGAAATGGCAGCAGTGGTTCAGCTGTACCTTAGAGTTCAGCTTCAAAGAAAGGTAGGGGCTGCAGTGGGGTGACTGTGAAGCAGCAGGGGTTATAAGGAGGCCTTTGGAGTCCAGGCAGACATTTAAAGGCTTGAGGGCTGATGTAGAGCAAAGAAATGTCAATCTTTAAAAGAGTGGACTGGGCTGGTTAGTAGAAAAGAATGTTAAAAGAGACTTTATAGGCATCTCTTAAAGTTGAAGAAAAATGTATTTCATCCCTTTGATATGAGCATATTTCTTCTCGGTTTACCTGTGAATGAATGTCACATGAGCTAGCGTTGGTTAATAGATAGTTGAAATGGCATGGGGGAAGCAAGAGACTAGGAGACCAGCTGACATTTGACTCGGGGCACATAACATGCAAACCTGCCTTACAGTGGAGTAAAATCATCCCATCTGATGTGCTTGGAACTGGATCTCCATACTTGTTCTTGTGACTCAGAGACACATTTGAATCATTGAGTGGGTTTTCACAGCTAACCCTTTTTAGGATCACCCATTATTCTTATTAACAACTGCAAGCACTACCAAGAAGGAAAAAAATAATATAATTCTTTCCACAAAAAGGTAAAAACATAATAGTGAATTAAAGTTCTAAATGATAGGACTGTTAACATAATGCCTTTTGTCTAGAATGAACCATAAAACACACATATATACAATAGACAAAACCCTGTAAATGTGTAATGGACAAAAAAAATATATATAATAAAACTGTTGAAAGAATGTATTTTTTCAGCACCAAGGCTATTCATAAAACTTTTACAGTTTTCCACTATATAACATTATCCTTCATAAAAAATGATATTTTAAAGCAAAAAGGTTGGCAAAAGAAACAATTGGTAGTTAACGGAAGGACAAGATTACAACATTGTGCCTTTGCTGTGAACGGTGGAATAGAAAATGAAAAACATTTGGGGCATTATATGAAGCCCAGCAGTCATGCTCCATATGGTTTGAAGAGTTGAGCAATGCTTGACAAAGATTTTATGATTTCATTTTCTTAACGTTGAATATTATTCTTTCAATCTAGGCCTCCCACTCCATTCCTTGCCTTAAATTTTTCCTGTTTTTCAGGCAAAGAAATCAGTTTTATAGGTAGTTATTATTTATATTGAGTTTATCACATCTGGTCTAATATGCTGTTTTGTTACCAGCATGGCCTTTCTGAGGAATGTCCTATAATCAAGGTATTGAGGCAAAATTGAGGTAATCTGGTCCCCAGATCCTCTAACAACTTCCTACGTGACTTGACACAAGTTAGTTAGTCTCTTTCTATTTCAGTTCCCTATCTGTGTAATGGAAAAAATAGTACTTCTGTATATCAGACATTACTGTGATAAGTTTTAGGATAAATAGCTCAAGTCATCTGTATAAGAGGACAGGTCAATATTTCTGGATAATTGGATTTGGAGCACAGAACTTCCTGGCTCCCAAACCTGTGCTGATTTTAATAAGGAGATTATAATTTTATCTTTTAGCCTGCATCATGACTTTCAAAAACAAACATTGCTCCCCTCTGTCATAAAATACAGATTGATTAGTTACTCATTCTTCAGTCTACTATCTACTGCTGTGTGTGCTGCCACCAGTGGAAGGAAGTCCATACCATTCCCCAGAAATGCATGCGATAATCCTTATTTGACATCTAAATCACTGGGCACAGATGGGCATTGGGCCAAGTTTTATATTTGTAAAGATGTGCATTCTTATCATGAAATCCTGCAGCAAAATGCACATTGTAAAAAGAATTGATGTTTGTGTCTCACTTTCAAAAAAGCTAGGAGGTTCATGGAGATCTCAGCACTGTTACACAATCCTCTATGTAAGAGACAAACAGCTCATTTACTGTTACGCTACAGATGACCTAAAATGAAAAGCTGAGACCTAGATCCAAACCTTTTGAAAGTCTGAATATTTGAATCTGCAGTCTTAGCTTGGATGAATCCCTGAAAAAGGAATTACTGTTGTCATTTATTACATCAATTCACATACTGTGCAATATGAAATAGATCTTTCCTGAAACATTACTTTTCATTTAATTTGTTTTACTTCACAGTGAAAGCTGCATTCCTCTAACCCTTCTCCTACTCTATCTGAGTGTGTGCCCTCACATGTGGATCTCACATGAGGTATTTCACATGGCATGTTCTGTATTAGGTAGATAGAGTATCACTGGTGGTATGTTTTATCCCATAGTCTAGTACACTGGAGAACACTCAGTTGGTTAATAGTTCATTTGGATTCTTTGCTTTTTTCTCTCCAACCATCTATGTAAACTTTTAGACAGCCAGTCTGGTTTCAGGAGGTGATTTCTTTGCTGTGGATTAAGGATCCATTTGTGACTCTTCATGCACTTCAGAAGAGTAGATTTCAAACCTGAACAAATGTATTGTAAACAGAATAATGTGCTTGCAAAATTAGCTCACGTACCAAATTATGTATTTACTTAATACACGTTAATAGCTTTTGAAAAAGCCATTAGGCTCTATTGCGTAAATAGTATGTATACAAAAATATGTATTTAACCTAGATAGGGCAGTCTCCCATTGTTAATTTTCCCTCCTTCTTTACAAAGTTTTATCTCCATGGCCTTTAAAAAGTCTATTATTCTTAAAGAATTTATCCTTCAGGAGACTGTTTTGGACAGTGGCAGATGAGAGGGCAGGGAAGAGAGGGGGTTCCTGAGTTTTAAAGTGTAGAAAGGAGAAATAGCAGTCAGAGAGGCTAATAGGACTTTTCAGACTCCAGGGTGAGGAAGGGAGAAATTCAACTATTACTGAGCAAAACAATTTTCTTAAAGGGAAGTTTCCCACATGGCTCCGTGTCCTGATTCTAACTTAGGGAATGGGGTTGGGTTCCTGCATCAGACAACTTTATATTTTCACATTGGCCTGACTTTGAACAGCCCTACATCTTCATGAAAGGTGTATGTAGGAGAGAAAGACTCTCTTCTTTACTCATACTACCAAGAGGATGGATGCTAGGGGCTTCCTGCCATGGTGGGACCCAGTGAAATCTTCTTGTTCCCCCACCACCCCAGGTCAGGATAAAGTCTGACACTGCCTGTGTGGTAGTTAGAAGGGGCCTTAAACTGTGCTGAGATTTCAAGAAAAGAACTTACGATTTCTATGCAGTTCTTCATCTGTATATAAATATGGAGGACTGGGGTCCTTGACAATGGCTTTGTAAAGATCACTTGATTAATCTTCAGGATTTTCTTTAAAAATGGAATTAATTCTAAGAATATTAAATGCGAAAAGACTACTAAACCAGTTGGGACTGTTGGAAATAAGTGGGGAAATAACTACAAATAAGCTAAAACTGCTGTTCTTCACTGTTTAACTGCTACCTTTTGTAACCAAAACAGAAAGTAAACCATAAATCTGCTAATGTCACAGGTGCACTCACAGCTAGCTCATAATGGAAAAAAAATATCTGTAAATAACAGCTCAGTTACAACAAATGCCAAAAATTACAGTCCATGTTATTCGCAGGTGATTTCAGCAGTCCTAGCCATGTTCATCAGTTTGGAAATAATAACAAACCCATATCAAAACTCCAGAAAAAGATGTTATCTTGCACTGAAAACGCAATGAGAACTAGCAGTTAAGTGCTAAGTGTAGAAGTGTTGTATGAAGCCTTGCAACTTTGGTATATAGTCATGAGGTGCAGAGTGAGAGAGTGGAAAGCATTCCTGGCACTGGGCGAGAAACAAATGAATGATGGACACACAGGGATAACCAGTATAAGGGCAGAAGAAAAGTTTCCTAAGTTTTAATGGAATTTACTATAGACTTGTGTGTTTTTATGGGCTCTGGAAAGTTTCCATCTATATTAATCAGTCTATTAAACAAACACTTCTGCAAACAGTCTGTGCAAACTCCTCAGGTTAGTTCACCTGGGCCAGCTTGGAGGATGGAAAGGGGCAAGTAGACTTGTTTGGCTTCTTAAGAAATTAGTTGATTACAAGTACAATCAACATAGTGAAAATAAATTCTGTGTTAAGAATCTCTGATGAGAATTACTATTCTGCAAAAATCTCTTTTTTTAGCAATTGATTTATTAATGTGGCCTCAGGCAGGTATCTGCTGTTAAAGTAGATTTTGGATATACCTAAAATTGCCCTGACTTAATTTTATTTAAAGTTGGAAGGATAACAAAATAATAATAATAATAATAATGAACTAGACTATTGTTAGTACATACATTAATGATAATTTTTTTTATCTTCAACTTGTATGCACGTATGAACAGAGAAGTAAACGAGAAATGATTTTGTGCAAATATATTCAAGCAACGTTATCAACAACATACCAAAAATGCAATTGGACCTGTATTGTTCTTTTTCATTGACTTTTTGTTGACCACAGGAAAAACTGGTTTTAAAGTACAGCATAGTAATACAGTCTAAAGCAGTGAAAAACTTGTAGAGCCAGTTTGAGTTGTAAGGGTTTGCTAACTTATGACCCAGACGTGATGGTGGTTTTAAAATTAAGTTGAAACAAAGAAGTTCTGTTGTATATTTTCCATATTCTCTCTAGGAAATCATACTTCATATCCTCCACCCCTGTCCCACAGACTTTCTTCCCATCTCTCTTCTCATCTAGTGTGCCTTGCTTGCTTCTCTTTTATCCATGATCTTTATACTTTTTCCCTGTTCAGTGATTGAGTGTAATAAATAATCTGGGGGTTTGTGCCAAAATGCATTCTTTTTTTGGTGAAAGGATGCAAACCTGCACTATAGAAGACTGATTTTACATGTTTGCAATTTTTACTGATTTATATTGTTATCATCCTGAAAGAGTTTTAGATCTATTTCTGGATGCTCTAGGATTTCCAAACAACATATTGAAAGATTTTTTTTGAAAACAAAACCAAAAAATTCCTGAAGTTATTTGCAAAGTTTGACCAGAACTACTAAAAGTATGGGTTTCCTGTGAAACACTATTTCTATTTTCTGTGTTGGGGGAAGGAAAAGACAAACGAGCTGCTCCATGCTTTAGATTAGACACGATTTAAAGGATGTAATTTTGGTACTTCAGAACAGCTCTACCACAATGACACACTTACTTTTATTAATCTGTAGCTGCTCCCTTAAAATCAGGCAGTTTGCATTTTTTTTTCTTTCTCAGGTACTGGGAAATTATTCATTCCTGGTGTTCCATCAGGCATGTCAAAGACAAATATTTCTATGTGCATCTGTATTTAGGCCACCCATCCCGAATACATAGCTCAGCTTTTCATGGCAAAAGCCTAATGTGTTCAATTTCATGCTGCATTTTCTCTGGGTTACTTAAAGGTACTATTTTTCTTGTTTTTATTAAAAAACTAAAGCTGAATTGTATTCCTAATCAAAAGCATTTTTTTAGGACCTGTTGGCCACTCTAAGGTAAGTCCATCATGTCAGAGAAGTGCAGTTTTGTCACTACCAAAGTGTTGTGGCTTGAATTGTAAGAAATTTTCCTCCAGAGCATCTAGCAGTTTTTTGATTGATAGCCTGACATACACTGATTTATATATTTATAGATTTCTACAATTCCTACCTGCTTTCATTAAACTTGAAATTAATTAGATGTCTTCCAGTCATATATGTGTGGATATGTGCAGTTTAGGAGAGAACTGGGTACTGTTTGGAGTTATTGTTTCTCAAAACTTCATAAGGACCCGGTGAAACGCTCAGACTCTATAACTTTAATTGAAAGTATTTATCCAGCTCTAATTTCAACAGATGTCTGAGCAACGAGGGGCAAAAAATAACTCACCCTGTAACAAAACATCAGTCAGCTTCCAGACTTCCCATACTAAAATTTTTATGGTGGTCAGTGGTAAGAAATTTGTATATTTCTCTTATGCTTTTGTAAAAACTACTTGTTCTCTTTAAAGGATTTCTTTTTCTCTTACACATTTTGCTGCTGTCCCCTCTTCCCTGGCTGATTTTTAATGAAGGTTGAAGATAGTTACTTTTTTTTTGCAGGGAAGATCTCTGTTTTTGAACCCCGTATATCAATTTAAGAAGTCTGGGGAAGAAATACAGAGGAACATTTGGATCCATATGGTTAGATGTGGGAGTGTTATGATCATCTGGACAAGATAGTAACTGCCATCAATCAGTTTGGCAAGTATTAGATTTACCCCTGCTTTAGGTCTTCCTGGATGCACCAGAGAATTTTTTTTACCTAATGATATGCTTGGTCATCCTTCTCCAACACTGTCTTTCTTCTGCCATTCTTCATCACCACCAATGGAGATTTTCCTCTCCTTCAGTGACAGCAATCCCTCCACTGCTCTCACTGCTTGCCATGCTCTCCTCAAATAACATTTTTCCATAGGGGATGTGCGAATCCTGTTGTTTTACATCATATTGTCATTTCAGCCACAGGCATATGTCTGCACATGTCCCCTATCAAGAGAAAGAAATGTGGAGAAATGTGCTTCCTCGTGCCTGTGCTTGCAGTACGTGTGATCCACTCTCCTCCCCCAGCCTCTCCCAACCACATACATCCTGCCTGCTGGGGCTGTGCTGGCTACAGGACTCAAACCAAAGCTGCCTCCACCTCAACAATTGGTGTGGAAAGGAAATGGGGTTGTGCAAACAGGGAGGTGAACTGCCCACCTGTGGTCAAGAGGAGGGAGGCTGAGAGATACAGGGCAGCAAACTTGTCTCTGCCTCCACATTGACGAAGCTTTTAAGCAGAACACAGTTTGATGTGACAATATCCCCTCAGCAAGGAGACTAGGCTGTCTTTGTGGGCACTGAATTTGAAAATATTCTGTATTAGGCTGGTAACAAAAATATCACCTTTAGGCTCTATTTCATGGCCAAACCTTATTTAACAGAACACATAAAGCATCCCATGGTAAGAAGAAGGTAGATGCCAAAACTCTGCTACAATCTGTGTCTCATACCCCATTGACTGCTGGGCAGTGGCTGGAAACCTGCTCAGTACCAGTCTCTGCTATTTGATGATACACGCTTCCATATCTGGCCCACAAGCACATGCTGAAATTCCTGAGCATGTGTGTAAAGTTAAGTATTTAAATGCTTTACTGAATAGGAATTGACTGAACATGTGCTTAAGTATCCTACTGAATTATAGCATTAATCATTTTTACAGCTGACAAAATCACTGCCCCAGAAAAATATTCTCCAATTAGAATGAGCAGGATTGTTTCTTTCATTTGTGTGAAATAAGCGTGTTCCCAGTTGTACAGAAAGTGTTCTGTTTTCTGTGATATTAGAAATCATTTTCCATGAGATTTCATATTGCTCAAGAGAAAACTTGAGAGATTTTGCATTTGATCTGGTCCCTGGATTTGGGTTTATGTTAAGAAAACACTGCAGGAAAAGACTTAAGGAGCCAAAAATATGCACTTGTTTTTTTCCATTGAGTTTACCTAAGGGCAGAACTTGGGCCAGTGTTCATTAATCCTCTCTTGTGGAAGCTACTACTTTCCATATCAGATTTTAATTTATTTACAGACATTGAATGTAGTTTTTCATGTGGTAGTGCTCCTTTTTCTTCCTTATTTCCTCCACAGTCTTTTCATAATAGAGTTCAGTACCAGTGAAAATAAGAAGCCCCAAACCAACATACCAACCCCCTTTGTATGAGCAGCCAGTTAAATAGATAATAACGGTAATTTTTCTGCTCTGATAATGATAATAATATTGATATTTATCAATAACAAATAGCATGCAAGTGGCTGGATGAATAGAGTATTTTGCACAGTGGGGATTTATATCTATACATGAAACACTGTGCGGTAAAAGCTGTGAGCAGGAAGGTGAGGGAAGCTGAGCAAAGAATTGCCTCACAGCAGAGCGCCTGGTAACAGCAGAGGGGAAATTCAGTCCAACCCAAGAGCAGAAATAATCCCTGCAGTAACAAAGCCAAAGGATCTGTAATCTCAGTATCCAGCCCTCCAATGACCATGCGTCTCGGGGCTCAGCTAAGTGAGCTTTCACTAGAAATGGTATGGGGCTCACTCAAGCTAATTTGGCAGCAGGAAGGCCTAAGGAAAGCCTGCTGGTTGTCAGAGCTAAACCCAAGCAGCCTGGATATTTCCAGTGTGCTGTTTAGGCTGCTATGCAATCCCTTTGGTGTTGAATATGTTTTATTTTAAGTCTGCAAAAGGGACTTTGAGAGGTGTTATCTTCAGGAGATAAATTTACAGCTGCTTTGCTTCCTATATTATGTTTACATTCTGAACCTGTGTACCTGAATATTACCTGTTAGTAAAGCTGCCTCTGTAATTATTGATTTTGAGACTTATGATTCTTAGCCACGCGAGGGGAAGGGGGAGAGGGAAGGCTGATCCACAGAGCAACCAGATATTCCAAGATCTTCAGAGATGACTCACACGGGAGCATACGACCCAAACACTCTGCCAGAGCAAAGTACTGCACCTACAATGATGTCCCTTGAGCTTGTTTACTGAGGCCAACTTAGGATGTGACCTTTGAGTTTCATTACATTGAGGTATTCATAAGGTGTGTCACGTTCACTTTCAGAGACCCTGAATGGAATAAGGACCTATTTGTGGAACAGACATCTGAACATGTCAGGGTGCTAAAGCTTGTCATGAGGATGGATGGAGAGAGTTTAGATGCTTCCTCGTGACATAGAATCATAGAATAACCAGGCTGGAAGAGACCCACCAGATCATTGAGTCCAACCTTTCCTATCAAACACTAAACCATGTCACTTAGCACCTCATCCACCCGTGCCTTAAACACCTCCAGAGAAGGTGAATCAACCATCTCCC
This sequence comes from Coccyzus lansbergi, assembly GCA_033558105.1. Taxonomy (NCBI): domain Eukaryota; kingdom Metazoa; phylum Chordata; class Aves; order Cuculiformes; family Coccyzidae; genus Coccyzus; species Coccyzus lansbergi. Next base: position 3,098,051 of record JAUMJK010000138.1, on the reverse strand, counting down.
TGGGCAACCTGTTCCTATGCCCAATGACCCTTTCTGTGAAAATTTTTTTCCTAATGCCCAGTCTAAATCTCTCCTGGTGGAACTTGAGGCCATTTCCTCTTGTCCTGTCCCCTGTCACTTGGTAGAAGAGGCCATCACCCTCCTGGCCCATGGGTCTGACTTGGAGCATTATTGCAAAACAGTTCTGAACATTGACAAGTCCAGGAGTGTCCTTTTCTTAGATGTCACATATATCCAGCTCCACTGCGCTAATCACAGGATAACAGTCACAGTTTTTTTATGCTTATAGTCTACTACACTACTACCAGATCCATACGAGATGATATTACCTTTATAAGCAAAACAATAAAGCAAGAAACGAACAATAAAATCAACATTACAGATGTCTTTCCCATGTTAGATAAAGAAAAAATAAAGAACAGCTGCATGTGTACGCATTTTTCTATTTACTGTTTCAGTATCAGCTACAACTGCAAAATGTTTCTATATGAGTATCCACACTAGAAAAAAACCAGCTCTTTGAATCACAGTAGTTTGTACATTTTATTTTCTTAGACCTGAACATATTTTCTAAATAACACAAAAAGATTTTAATTTGCTTTATTTTTCACTTGACTTTTCAGCAGCAACACCGGCATGTGCATTGCCCTCCCTATGTGTGTTTTGCTTGACTTGTTTCATGTTACAGAGGCTGTGAGAGACTTTGAGAAGTGTTATCTTTGATAGAGGAATTTATGGCTATTTTCCTATCTACCGTATGTTTACATTTTGAATCTGTGTTGAACATTTGTTATACTCACTTGTTGTGTCTTGTCTTAAATTAGATCATAAACATTTTGAGGCAAGGACCATGTCTTCCTGTATATTGATTGTTTATTTAAGCCCTACTGTTATGAATGTGGAACTGACTGGGGGTGATGGCAATAATAAAAATAATACTGCTAGAAATGATTTTGTCCACATAAAGAAATGTGCAACTACTTTTATCTTAACCTATCAGAAAGTAGAGTGCTTAGAAGAGATTGCAGGGTACTACTCATATTTGCAAATGCATTATGTTAAGAAACGGGAAAGGTAAAGAGTTATATTTTGATTTATAGGGAGCCCTGGCAAAACCATTCTCAAAGTTGCCAAATTCAAATAATACTTACAGACCTGTATGCACACCTAGTGAAGCTTTTGAACAATTACCCCTAATTACCCTCTGCTAGTATTCTAGTGAACAGGAAAATCTTCATTGTAAGAACACACGGCTTGCAAATGAACGAGATGAAAGCTCACGAACGGACAGAGGCACACCATACGTCATCCCACACCTAGGCACAACGGGATGCATTAAGGAAGCCTTTATGGAGAGGCATTCCATCAAGTCAAGGTGTCAGAGGACATATGGTCTCTTTCACCATTAGCTCAGTGTATTTCCATACCCTTCCACTCATCCATATTAATCTCACTTTGTGATGGGCAACTTTGATATCATTTAGTCTTTGCTCTCAAAATGCCCAATAAGCACATGCAAAATTCACAAAAGTAAGTAACTAAAAATCACTTTTTTGAGCTTGCTTTTTACAAAATAGGAATTTTTAAAAACTCAGGTAAAATAGATTTATTTTCAGTAATAAAGACAGAAATAAAAAAATACAGGTGTGAATACTGAGGTTTATTGATATAGACGCCTACTTGACCCTGCTTCCTGACTAGAAAAATTTGTTAGTAAATGTAATTGAAATACAGGGTAATATATTGGTACTTATTAGTCTAGCATCCATCTTGGTCTTTAATTGTGATCCCAAATATATCACTGGAATGGTGAAATTGCTATCAAAATGAGCATATAGAGATAGTTATGATGAATATTATGGCAGGAAGAGGCGGACCCTGGAGGTAGGGGTGACAAAATTAAGTCTTGCTTTTACTTTTTCTAAAACCAGGTATGGTTACATCTTTGATTTTAGTTAGCTTTGGGGATCTAAGGGAGAGACTGAGGTGGAGGGGAGTCTTCTTCCTTTTTGGTGACTTTTTTTCACTCTTCTACGGATATCTGTAGAATGTCTATATTTAGGTAGAGGAGTGTGTGCTAATCCTAAACTAGAAGCTAAACTTACCTTCTCTGTTGATCTGTTGTCATCTTGGAAGATATCATACAGACACCTTCATCATCAAAAATGAGCTGAAAATAGATTGTACACACACTATCAGACTAGAAGTTGTTATTATTATTATTATTATTTTAAGATGGACTCTTTTTATTTTTGGCATTTCCTCAGCTAAGCAATGATTGTAGCCCAAAAATCTCTGCACCTTCTCTCAGGGAAAACTTGAATGTAATGACATTGTGTTTTTCTTGCAAATAATTGAAATAATAGTAAAAAATCCAAGAAGCCCTAATGCTGGGGGGAGGAGAGAGTAGGAATTTGTGAAAGTGCTAGGTGGGAATAAAAAAGCTTTTAAGACAATCATTATAATAATACCATTGTAATAATGCCTTTATCTTGAGAAAAAAAATTTATCAGCCAGGTAACTACCACTGAACCTGGGACTAAAACAGTCTCTGAATTTCAATTGTCATAAAGTAACAGTGTTTTCTGAGGAAAAAAAACCAGATAACAAAAATATATGCCTTGGTTTTGCCATGAGATCTTGGTTTTTTACCTTTCTCCTGTCCTACAGAGTTCACCCATGCTCTTGGAAAAGTCTCATTCCTCAGTTAGAGCGCTTTACATATTTGGATTGAGCCAAATATTGCGGGTTTTAGTAATTTAAAATTAGGGATCCTTTAATGAATATATAGGAGCATTGATATGGGAAAACTTACATACCTCCATTCCACTATATTTTCCAGGAGAGAAAATGTTGGCATGTAATACTGCTGTATACTTCCTAGCCCTCTGGTATAGGTTGCATATGTACGTACATGTGTGTTCAATATACGTTAAAAGCCTGAAATGTTTGCACAAATAATACTGTTATTCTCTGTACATTTTATCTGATGCTTACAGGAAGGAAAAATCCTAGTGGACTGAAATTTGGAATGAAAAGTCAAATGAGTGTAGGATCTTTACATAGCCTAGATGCTAATGACATACTGTCCGGTGTTTTAGAATACGTACATTCAGAAGATCAAGCTATTAGACTAAAAATCTCCCTCCTGAAAAACAGGCTTATCGCTGAATCAAGAATTGCCAGTAATGTCTCCTCTGGGATGCTTGTTTTTAAATTGCCTTTTGGGAGGCTTTTACAACTGCCTCCACATCAGTGCTGTGATTCAGAGCAGTGATGCTGTACTTAAGCAACCCCCCTGACTGTCCCATTTAATGTTCAGTGGTTCAGTTTGCAGAGTGGTTTTGCAGCCCATAAGCTGGATTCTGTTTGGAGAAAACTCAATTGGAAGCTTTGATCTAGGTGTGTGCCAATTATTCTCCAACTCCTCCTGGGGAAATAAGAGGCCAAACCAATGACTGGACCTCCTGAAAGCTTGGAATTACACTCTAGGATGTTTCAGTTCAGGGATCCTGGATGAATAGAACAATCCTGTCTCTCTGCCTCCCCTGTAGCGAAGATAAAGAAGCTTCAGCAGCCAATACTTCAACCCACAGATCTGCTCCTGTGGCTGCAACTGCCTCGAGGAAGTAGATGTAGCCTATGACATCTTGAAAGTATTCCAGATTTTACAAATGCTTTCTATCTTATGTTAGTTGTTTTCCACTTCTCTGTTGCTTGGTTATAGTGCAAATATTCTTAAATGAATTTTAAATGATCTGAGGTTGTGCTCATTTTTCGTCACAAAATTTAAGATCAACCTAGGATATTTTTCCCCCTGAAAGATCATACTGCACTTTGAATCCATTTTGGTCATTTGCAGGAAATTCTTTTTCATCAACATTGAATTTGCTGTTTATGAAGATGGTATATGTTCCTGCTCTCAAAATGGGTGAAAAGAGGTTGCAAGAACTATAAGGAGTTTTTGCAACACTTTCATCCTCAGGTTCTCAAAGCTGTCTAATATTTCCTTACATGTGAAAACCGTTGACTCCCAAATCTACATTATACCATTGGTCACTGAAGCTCATGATCAAGTATAAGTAACTTGTGATATTTCTAGCTTTTGGTAGACCATATTTGCTTTCCAAGTTATTTAAATTGTGATTTTTAATTTAGATATTCATCTCTTCTGTATGTTTTTCCCTATGTGCTCAGCCTCATTAACCCATCCGGTTGGCCTGCATCATTCTCGTGTTGACAAAGATAGGCATTATGAACCTTAAAATGTCATAAACACCTCTAAAATGTGACCTTACTTGCACGCAGTGGGGAAGGTTTGACAGCATTACACCAGTCATCTGATAAGCTCAGGTCAAAAGTCTCCCAATTGCTTGCCTTTTGTTTGGGTGTCAAAGAGGCAAAAGCTTTTCATGTGTTTAATAAGCAAATTAATGAAATACTTACAGTACATTGCATATATTAACTCTTAGGTATCTGGTTTTCTTTTGGGGCCATCTTTCCAAAGGTCAGAGGCCATAAATGCAGCTTCAGTTTTCCAGGAAACAAAGAGGACAGTATATTTCTCTAATCCTTTCCTTCATGTAGTTAAGATTCCCTCATTTTTTTCGTTTTGGCTTACTTTCTAGAGGCATAGTAACATTTGCCAGCTAGGCCAGATGTAGCATTTCAACCAAAAAAATGCACCGGATGCACGTTCCAAGTTTGCCAATGGCTATGCATGAGGCTGGAATGTCAGAGCAGGAGCGGTGGATTAGGAAGATTGTGTTCATGTTACTCAAAGCAGAAGGAGCCCAGAAAACGTCTCTGGAATTTCACTGCTTTAGCCACTTTTTCTTTGCAGATATAGCGTTTGTTTGTTCATACTTGCAGGCTCCTTGCATCACTTAGTAGTGTTGCTTACATTTCAAGATATTAACCAAGTAGTCCTCATATGTAAAATCCACAGTAGTTTAGAAAGTCTCATTTTTTTCTCTCTCTAATAAAGAGAAAATAAAGAAGAGACTTTTGCTTGCCTAAGGGGACATTAAGACAATGGCAAACCATCTTTACAACATCTCCTACTTCCTTTCTTCTCTAGAAATAACTATGGTTGCTGATTTTTTCCATGAAAAAAATACTTTCATGTAAAATCAGTATAATAATGCATTTTTGACTGGGAATGATCACCTACCTATTACTTTTCTATGGGGTCAGATGACCCAGCATAACTGTGATGGAAGAAGTTAAGATCTGTCTCATTTGTCACAACTGGGTGATGGCTTTTTTAGATTGCATTTTATATTAATTTATACCATTACATGATGTCTACTACCTATCAGTTCCCATTTTTCATCCTCAGCCAGAAAAGCATGCTGTACAAATTGGTAAGCAACTTCAGACTCCCTTTGCAATTAGGGAAAGGAAGAACAAGAAGTTAAGCAGAAAGCCTTGGAAATATGCCTCCTGCTGGGAGTTTTAACAGACTTTCATTGACTTTCAGACTACACACAGAAATCTAAACTTCTGTTTCCTATGACATCACAGTCTTAGTATTAGCAGTAAATGTTACATTTATTATATGCATTTCTCAATCAGGTTATTTTCGAGTAGATGACCAAATCTTTGTCCTTTAGGTTTTATGTTTGTGACTGTCTGGAAATGCTTCTTAGATAGTAAGTGGTGCTTTAATTCTAGAATCAAAATCTTGCATGCTATAAATGTATCTCAAGAAGTGTTTTACTGAAATCCATGGGATGCCATGAATTTCTATGAGATAAGTTGCTGGAAGTAATCAAAGCTGCTAAGAAAAATTGACATCTCAGACCCGTGGTCAGAGTGGAAAATCAGCTTTTCTCTTAAGCACACCACTGACAAGAAGAAAAGGGCTAAGTCAATAGAATATTCAAGGATAAGTGGAAAGATCTATTTTTTTATGTAACTGAAAGTGATATGTAACTTTAAGTGATACTTATGATATCTTTTTGTATACAGGTTTTCAGGCATCCAAACCAGCAGCCACAAACTGTTTCTCTTGCAGACTTAAGTACTTGCCTGAAATGTTAAACATAGAGTGAAACCCCACAAAACACCAGCAAAAATAAGCTTTTTCTGCAGTGGTCCATGCAATCTGGGCTAAATTGAAAGTCTGTATTTTGAGAAGAGTCTTCCTTTACCCAGGTCAGGTTAAAGCATTTCATTCTCTATGGCTGCAGTTCCATGCATGAATGTTCCACAATTTACTAGTGAACAGATATCTAAGTTACATAAAAGACATAAGAAATACAACCACAAGATTATTTTATCCCCTTTGCACTGGTTGGACTGCTTTCGTTCTAAAGTGAAATAAAAAAATGCAGGGAAAACTGCCTTATTAACAAAAGCTATTAAAGTAATCTAAACATCACATTAAGCTTTGCTTGCGCAGCAGTAGACACAATAAGAAACACATATTAGAGTCATTTAGATGCAAGATAATTTACTATTTTTAAGATCTTATAGCATCCTTGCTCCGAATCCTTTTCTTTTACTCTTTGCTGTTTCTGAATATTTTGTCCCTTCTCCAGCTCTGATTGCTGAAAAGAATAATTACCTTTTAGCTGGAAAACCTTACTCAGAGTACATGTCAACTCTTTGCCATGAAACTGAGCAGTCATGTTGGTAGGGATCTTACAAGGGTTTGTCCTAAGCCTGGTATGTTCAATATTCACTAACCTATAGGGCTGTGCAATAGAGTGTGCCCTTATCAAGTCTGAAGTTGGCACCAAGCTACCAGGGGTTGAGAACTTTTGGAGCAGGATTAGCATTCAAAATGACTCATTAAATTGGAGAAGTGACCTGCAATTCAATAAAGATAATTTGAAAGTACTATAATAAAATATGTGTGTGTGTGTGAATTAAAAATAATACTGGTGTTCTGCAGAAGCGAATCAAGGAGCTGGAGCTTGACCACAGACTGTATGTCAACAATATGAAGCTATTGGATCCTGAGATGAAATGGGAGTGTGGTGCATATTTACACTCCTCTGGTGAGTTTTTAGCTGCAATTCCGAGTCCAGCATTAGGCACCACACTTCAACAAGACAAATCAGAGAGAGACCAGAGGACAGCAGCCAAAATGAGGAGAGGTTTAGGAAAAGTGACCTATGAGGAAAGGTTGTAAGAACTTGGTTTGTTTAGTCTAGAAAAGAGAAGACTGAGGAGGTACATGATAACAGACTTCAAATATTTAAATTGTCATTAAAAAGAGGAAGAGGATCAATTATTTATGTCCACTAAGAATTGGAACAGAAATTAAGAATAGCTTTTATTTGTAAAAAGAAGATTCCAGTCACAAAGATTTCTGACTGCGTTGGATTGCATTAGCAGTCTCCACAGCATCCCTGGGTAGTAGAGACTTACAAGAATGGGTTGAACAAACTTTGTAAGGGATGGTTTAGATCTGTTTCTTCTTCAACACAGTTCTTGGGAGACACAGCCTTTCCTGGTCTTACCCATATAGTGTGCAATATTGCTTTGTAATGTGCATGTGCTTATGTATTTATACAGGGGCCAAATAATTATCTGAAAGCATACTCATTCTTTACTTACCTTTCCAGGTACATGATGTCATGATAGTTGGGAAATATCTGGACTCTGCTATTTTCTTAGAGATAATTACTCAAGAGTTTTAAAACTCATTTCTCTAAATGCAATAGTGGAAAATTAGAACTCATGCCTGACCTCATCTGACAGTTGCTATGGCCCTTATAAAGGGGTTAACAACCTGGGCATAAACCAAAACTTATTGCCAGTCATTAAGGTGTGATATCTCTCAGCAAAAATTAGGACACACCACAAGTCTACATGGGGCTATGCCTGAGTGGAGAACTACAGAGAAAAATGGTGATTTTTGTGAAGGAGTCCTGAGGCTGTGATGAAGTGCAGGCTAAGCAGGGACTGGAAACATCCTGAGAGAAGCTGGAGACAAGTGATGCTGGGGAGCAAAACTGTGGTACCAGGCACCTACCTGACACTAGAAAGGTCCCCCACAAAAAAAAAACATCACTCAGAATTTTTTTTGTACTATCTGCACTATATATCTATCAGTCCTCATAGGATCACTCAGGTCTGCAAAATGTGTCTGTACAATGTAGTACAGTGATCAATAAGAGAAGCTGTGTCCTGACCTTGGCAGAGTTTCTGCCTGAATATTTCAGGCAATGCCTCCCAGCCCAGACAAGATGGGTTTTTCCGCAGAGTAAGGAGGTATTTTCCTAGCTTAACTCTGCAAATTGGTATTTATCAACTTTAACTCTTCAGAGATGCATGCAAATGATGATTATACTACGTGATAGGTATAAAGAAATAAAACTATTGTAACATTATTTGTTAATTTTTGTAGCAATTTAGAGGCAAGGCCATGTCTTTCAATTATGAAAGACCGAGTTAGTTTATAATAAGCTAAGTTTTTTTTATTAGTTGATTAATTTTTCACTTAAATTCTAAGAGTCATTATTTCTTCATGCTTAAGTCTTCACTTCTCCTGCCTTCTTTTGTAGTGCTCTTCTTAATTACCTGAAGTAATTTGCATCAGCAAGAAACTAAGAATGCTTTGCATGTCTTTAGTGTCTTCCCTCCTCTTTATCTATTGATGTAGCTACACAGAGAGAGCTCAGCACTGTAGCATCTGGCGTCTCAAATCACTATTAAAAGCATTAATTAAATAAACCTCTCAATATGTCTGACAGGTGATGAGAGGTTCTGACTTCTGATGAGAGCTCTGGTGCCCAGTTTACAGTTAGAGAAACTAAGGGTGTATTTGAATTGTGAGAACTGCAGATACTTCCTGGCTTCCAGGGACCAGGTGCATGCTCTGGCCACATCCCAATTCTCTGCTGGGGCAAAAGCCAGGCTCTTTCTCCCCAAGGATCTTGGTTTCCTTAGGAAGCAGACCTGAGTGCTCAGACAGGGAGGGGTGGCTAGCACAGCTAGGTGTTGAGTCAGGCCTGTGGGTTGCACTGCAAAGCGTTATCCCCGCAGTCTAGACATAACCAAGGCAAGTTAATGAATTTGAAGGAGGCTCATGGTAACTCTGCATTAAGGTGAGAGCAGATTAAAAAAAGATCTTGGTTTTCTCATCATGCACTTCCTCCTATTATTTAATCATCAAGATGACCACGCTGGTTTTGCATATTTAAAAAATCTAACAAAAACAAGTTTATTTCCTCCATTTTCATCATCTTTGAGATATTTTATTTTCAAGGGTCTACAAAGAAAAACGTTCAACTAAAATAAAACCACAACAGTCAATGCATAGAATAATAGTTTCACTTCATTTTGTAGCAGAACTTGGAAAATGTGGCTACAACTTAAACTAGGAGAAAATTATAGCATATTCTCTCTCTCTCTTTGTAGCTGCTTTAAGCAAAGGCCACAGGTAGCTGAGTCTTTTCAAGCCCACCTACATGCTGCACAGGTGGGAGAAGCTGTAAGATGGTTTTCAAAACTGCAGTTTCACAATGTTGCCAGATACATGTTTTTGCTTTACAACATGTTTTAGCAATTAAATTCTGTTTTTCCTTTATTAAATGTCAGTTTGTCCTACTGTGGACAATTACAATAGATGGTCATGGGACACAGTACCGACTAATGCAATTCAGTCAAAATACAGTGGACTTGCCTTTCCATTTAAAAGTTACATTGCAAATAACCGTCATTCTTTCTTTGATGGTTCTCCACACTCTCTTTTAAGTTTTTTTTCCCCCATTTTTACAGTATCACATTTTAGCACTGAACGGTTGCATTGATAGCTTGTGAGTGGTCAGACAAGGTCCAGTTGAATCAAAGAGCATTATTTCACTGGCCTCTTTAGAAGTGTTGGATTAGTCCTGTTGCCTACAATTTAAGAATGGATCCCTATCCAGAAAAGCACTTTAACACGTGATAACAGTTAAGCGTGTGGTTAAGTGCTTTTCTGAATCAGGGCCCATATAAGGAAGATCTTCCATCAAATGTTTCCAGCTAGTTCAAATAGTGTCTATGTTTTCCAGATATTAACTTACTCTAAAATATATAAGCAAAACTCCTTCCAATATTGAAAAGAGTCACTAAATTCTTTTCTTCAAACAATTGTTTGGAGGTTTGCTCTGTTATTGATATAAGGATTGATTCAAGTTGCAAAAGAAAAAATGTGTTTATGCAAATATTAAGTGCCTGAAAACTACACCACAGCTGTTTAGTTTTTGGATTAAAGTCTTGGCTTGTCGTATAAGATGTATCAGCATCTATGAGATTCAGAAAACATCTTTGGTTACATGGTTATTTCAGTGGAAATACACTCCCCCAAAACTTCTCATCCAGAACAAATTCAGATTTCTCTGCATTTAACATCGTAAAACTATGAAAATCTTCTTGGCATATATATTATTTGTCAAAATGAATCTAGACTGAGACAGTGACAACGAGAAACAAAAGTTGTGGGATAACTTATGCCCTTACATTTTTGCTGCATGGGTTTCTATTCTAATTAGAGGAAAAGTACAGTAGCAGTGAGAGAGTTCAATCTGCCCATAAGAGGTGGTCATTGAGTGCAACAAATGGAACAGGATGATTCCATTTCATGTGTAAACATTAACAATAAGAAAGAAGTCTCCTATGTTGCTTTTTTTCTTTTGTTGCCTTAGCTTCAGACTATGCATCATCTCTAATGAGTTTGATAAAGCATAGCAAGGAAAATGTGCCATAATTCATCATGATTTCCATTTCAAAAGTGACAGCCAACTTCAGAAAATAGTCCATTTTACAACAAAAGAAAACTAAAAAACGATAATGGAAACAATATCCTCAAATGAAAACTCTCAGTCCCCTCATATCTGACTCCCATTATGGAAGAGTGGGCTTGATTTTGTCAACAGTAGCCAGAGATCTTCTCTAGTTTGCCTTGTAAACAGATTATTTGATTTTTCTATGTTGCCCACCTTAGAAAAAACAGCACCCCAAAATTTTATTGAGTAATAAGAACTAGTAGATGGAGAAAAGCAGGAACAGCATTTTAAATTGTTGGAAAATTTAACGTTAAATTTAATTCTTTCCCATTAAAAAGCTATGGCCCGTGTTGCAATGGAAATTATAAATAAGCTGCTTTCAATAACAGTAAAGGAGCAATTTGTATGTGTTGTGGAGCTTCTGAAGAACTTATTCTTTGAGTGACTATCTAAACTTTTTTTTTTTTTGATGGCTGCAATGCTCTTTTAGGAATCAGTCTATATTCTATGATTCCATATATACTGGAGGTGATTGGTGGAAATGGTTGGACTCGATGATCCGGTGGGTCTTTTCCAACCTGGTGATTCTATGATTCTATGATTCTATATTCTTTATGATGCAACTGGATACCTTAGATATCACAGTCTTCAGTACTTATATAGTTTACCTTTAATCTGTAATCTTTGAAATAATTTAGTTTCATAGGAGGGATAAGGCTTTCATTTTAAGAGAAAATGGTAGTTCCTCAAATGAAGGAAAGGAGAGGCAGGGGGTGTCAAAACAGGGCTCAACACTAAAGCATGTTTTACCTTCCTTAAGAGATGTGATGACTGCAGAATAGGGTGTTGTAATTTGGAAGTGAATGATCACTGCCAGGACATTGTGTGCTTGTTTAAGATCATGAAGAGATGACCTTTGCGAGGCAGAAGACTGTCCAACATGGTATCCTGGGCTGAGCTCTTGTATTGCAGATTGGAGGAGAAATTTGCCAAGGAACTGGGAGATGCTCCCTCTTAAAAAGGCAGGATGCTGCTCTCCAGGGGCACCATCTGAAAAGTCACACTGCCCTTTAACTAGGATCACAGGTCATATTTGTGGTTTTGTGCCTGAAAAAGATAAGAGCAATTCTGCTCTCTGAAATCGCTCTTGAAGTCAGTGAAGGCATCCATTTTTAATTTCCAATTAAAATTAACTGTTTGGAAAACACTAGTTTTTTACTATTTGATTGATGAACTAGAGTATCATTACAAAAATAGAAGAAATAGCAACAATTGATGTCAATGTGAATTTATGTGGAACTTCAAACAAAATATCCTCTGAAAATTACACTCAGGTTCATTCTTATGTAGTAGTTAATTAACATATGGAACTCACTGCCACAAAATACAGTATCTTTGAGGCATGAGTTTAGCAGGATTAAAGGGATTTATTAAACACTTATATGGATAATGAGAGCATCCGCACTTACATTACACAGGATGAAACCATACATTAGGGATATAAACAATTACGCTTCAGGACAGAAGCCAACTACTGACTAATAGAGTTAAGGATGAAATTCACTCTATAATTATTCAGGATTTTATGCACCTTTTCTAAAAGTTCTAGTGCCAGCACTACCATAAGTGAGATTCTGCTTTACAGGAAATGTTGGAATTTAGGAAATACAGGAAAAATACTGAAATTTTGATTTAATTTATGTCTGAAGTTATTGTCTTATTTTTTCCCCTACTTAAAAGTAACAATCACAATCTCTTATTGGAAAAATCTGGAGAATGGGAGATGACAGTTTAATCCAAAACTTATTGAGGCTAATGAAACAGAACCCTCCCTCCTTCCATATATAAAATGAGTACCATCAGTTTTCCATATCTTCTATAAACTATGAGAGAGAACTAAGGATATTGTTTTAGCTGATATTACATCTTCTATTTGCATAATGGCTTTATAACACTATCAGTACTAGTTCTTTAAATTTTACTTTCACATTCTAACACACTACTGTTTTACTGGTACTATGAGCATAAAATTGCACTGAGTTGTGTAGAAGGATGGTGATATATGTGAACCCAATTCCAGCAGGAATTTAATCCATTCTCTGAAAGGGCTTTTTTATTTTTTAATCCCTAGGAAGTAATTCTAATGCATCCACCTAGGACTTCCACTGCTCAGTACACTCAAGATACCATGTTTTCCATGCAAGCATTTCGCATACTTAAGTTAGTCCACAAAACACAATCCCCTGTGCTCCCATTTTCTGATGGATTTGATTTGCAAGGAATTTTGTCCTCTTCTCCAGCAAAGATGAGGATCCTGTAGCATCACATAAGACATAGCACAGTTTACAGTAGTGGAAAGAATGCATCAGGTAGGACTGAATTGACTTTGTCCTATTTTGGGACAAAAATATTTTCAACAACGAAAAGTCTTCAAACAAACAAACAAACAATTTTCTTTCTACGCAAGATGAAATCCCAATATTCTTTCATTAGAACATATGCAGTAAGTCATCTGTACATCTCTGGGTATGATAGCAGGGAAAGTGTCATTTCCCTTCCTGTTTCTCCCTCATAAGAGGTTCTTGCTGGAAAGGAGAAAAGCAGTTCACATCCACTGGGCACTCACATTTTCATTGGTGACTTCTCTCAGCAGCCATGAACTCTCAAAAAGCACTTGCTTATAGATTCTTGTGACACTTACTGACAGAATACCTGAGATTATGCAGTAAGAGTCTCAGATTTGCTGTGCATGCGTGGGGCATCACTGTGCCATTTGGACTGGCCATGACTGAGGCTGCCAGATGCTGTAAAGCTGTGAAATGTATGGGAATCCTAAATAAATACCCAAGGCTCTCAAATTCTGCCACAATTAATGTTTTGGGTGGAAAAAGTAGGGGATTCATGGGCTCTAGGTTTCTCTGCTTGTGTTAGGAGGGATATTGTAATGTCTCATCGTATATCAGTTCATACAGGCAGAGGGCTGTGCAAATAATACGTAGCTAAAAAAGCCTATGAACCTATACGTCTGGGAATAGAATCAAAATCACCAAAGTCAGTAGAAAGACTCCAGAGAGCTCTTCTATCAATCAGAAAACACAAGTATGACTTGCATTGAAGACAAAAAAGCAGTAATAAATAGGGAAACAATGAGAGGAGCAGGTGTTCAGCATGTTTGAAAGGCAGAAAACCAAACTTTTATGTTATAGCAGTGATGCTTTGCAATGAAACTGAAGTCTGTCAACATCCAGATATGTTTCACACTGTATGTTTGGCATCGCAACAGGTGGTTACTGCCAGATATACCAATGAAGAATATTCCAGATTTGTTAGCTATTGCATGAAGTCTTTCCACGAGATGAATTGGTTGCATTTGGCAGCATCCAGTTAGCAAATAAAAAATGATGTAGAGTTCATAACAATTGTAGCTTTAAAAAGCCAGCTAAATATCACTTTTTTCAGCAGTGACATTCCTCACCCCGAAGGGTAGTCCCAAAGAAATCAGAAAAGGAAGAAAGCTCTGACAGTCAATAGGTCTGGGTAATATTAAATGAAATGGTTAAATAAGTAGCGAATTCATTATTAGAAACATCATTTAACAGTCTATTTACATTTAAAGAAGAGGACTGAGAAATTAGATAAAGCTCCTATACAAAGATAAATTTGGTAAACCTGCCATGTTAATGTCTTGGGGAGCCATGTGTGTGCTCTAGGACAGATCTTTTTTTGTACTCTACCTCATGTTTAACCTTCTGATTTTCCACTATCTTGCACAGCCCCATTGGACAACTTCAGACCGCTTTTTCCCTACAAAGAGCTTTGGCTAAGAACAAGGTTTCAAATTGTAGTCTGCTGGGATTATTTTTAAAGAAAAAAATTCCTTATTTTCAGGAAATTTGCTGACAGTTTGAAAGTGGAAACTGTTTAAGGAAATATCAGTTTGGGTGATTTTTCCACTTCGATAAGAATCTGGGAAGAAAAAATTTGAAATTGCCAGCACATTCCTTTCTGCCATTTTCAACAGAAAAGCAGCCTAGTGCTAGTACCTACACAAGCAGTTCAAAATGATCAAAACAGCTGTTTCAGTGGATGGTTTCCTCTTCGTCTCTTGTTACAAACCCACAATTTGTTCCTTTTGTTTTAGAATTGCAGTCCCATTTTCCTCCTAACAGCCTCACCTGTGTCTCATAACCAAAATAAAAGCTCTGTGTTATGCAGCTTTCGGTGTATTTATCACATATTTTTGCCCTTGGATTGCCCATTGTGTCTCTTTTGACCAACTGCCTATATGCACCAGGCTGAGCTGGTGTTTTTAATTTGATGGAACTAATTTATAAAGTTATTATATACCATTAAAAGAAATATCATACAGTATTAATTTATGCTGATAATTTTCCAGCCATATAAACCCAAGGAAGGAAGCAATAATAAGACACACATAGCATATGTGTCTTTGCAATCCTAAGGCCCAGTTTTTTCAAGACCACAGCTTCCCCCTTTGCTACAACTGATGGAGTTGCACTAGTGGGGCCTTATTGGTGTTTGTTTCAAGCATTAAGTAACCTTGGGGAAGCCTTTTTCTTCCTTCTGCAGTTCTTTCGTCTGCTCACAAAGCAGGTTTCAGGTTTGGTCCTGCTGGTTGAGGGGAATGCTTAGCTCGCCTATTTAAAACACGACTGGATTTTGCTATTCAAATGTAGGAAACCTAATTACACATTGGTAAATTCTCTTCAGTCTACCAAACACAGAAAAAAAACAGTGACAGAAACTGAAAGGCCAAAAAAGAGAAAAGAGTCCCTAAGACCTAATGAATCCAAACTAAACACCTCTCCACAGAAATGTCAAACATTTCTCTTAGCACAAAACAAGGCTTAAAGAATTCCCTGCTTTTGTCTCTGGGCTAATTCCTTAAGCAGAGAGGGGGATTTTCTTCTGGGAGTGTTATTTCACAAAGAACTAAACAGCAAATAAACAAAAGACTCTCAAAGAGTGAGAGAGTATAAATAAAATTCATGACTCCTTAAAGAGTTTACACTGAAAGAATGTGGGGGATTATTTACAATTAAAGCATAGTCTGTGGAATACAGTTATTATTACAAAAATGAATAAGAGAGTATTTCATTTAGCTCACAATAAGAGTGCACCTGGGTCTTCTCCATTTGTTAAAACTGGAGAAAACTCACTTGCCCTCAGAATCATCTATTTGGTTGCTTTTAGTAAACTCTTTTTCATACACTAGGCTTGGTAATCCAATTGACAAAATTTGTTTATGAAGTTACAAATAATCTATGTTGTAGCTGCAGAAAGTGCCAAAAGGAAACAACCAAGGAGAGCAAATCAAGAAAGTTGAGAATTTCCATCCCTTAAAAGAGAAAAAAACCCCAACAACAAAAAACCACATAAAAGTTTCTTCTGTTGCTCTGTGGAAAGCATCCCCACCCCCTCAGTCAGTCCTTAGAAATGAAGAAATAAACTCCACCTTTGTCAACAACAAGAAGAAGTGTTTTTATATTTCAGGTCTAGCAGACTACAAGTTTTTAGTGAAGCGAAAAGTAACAAGAAAGGAAGAAAAACTTTGTGGGATTGTCCCTTCTTCCTTGCCAAGCAGAATAAGAAACAATGGACTAGGTTAATAATGGAGACAAGGTTAGCTGAGGGATAAGATGAACGTGGAATAAATACAAGATTTCACTTCCAATAAATTAGGCAGACACAAATGAATGGTTATTAAGATAAAGAAGCATAGGTTGAAGAAGTCACTTTATTATAAATTATAGAGCAATTAGTCCTCTTTTCAGTGCCTTTTTTTCTACTAAGCATTTTGTATGCTACAGCAAATGTGTCATAAAACAATGCTGATAGCGATGTTGAAAGTCAAGGTAGAGCAGCCAAATCCTATATATATGTACATAAAATATATAGATATGTATGCTCATGTATTTGTGGGATTGCGAGTGATAATATGTGTGTGTAATCACATGGATGTATGTATCTCTATGCGTGTCCATCTCTGTGGGTGTACATGGATGCCTGTCTACAGCATAAATATCACAAGGCATATCCATGTGCAGCTTTATTAACTCTTTAGAGCAGTGATATATTAATAAAGATTAAAAAAGAAATCTATATGAGAGTCATTGAATACACTTTAATGATCTGTCTGTCTGTGTTATATATCCCTGTCACGTTAAAAAGAGAGTGTTGTAAGAAAGGTTAGGCTATATGGAGACTTATTTCATGTGCCTGAGCAACAGAGAGAGAATTTAAAGCTTTACTGAATTTGCAGCAAGTTTCTGACTCTCATCCTGTCATGCCTGTCTCAGTAAAGTAGCCGGAACATTTGGCTACATGTTTAAATGAACAGTATTTATTTTTAGCATCTGCTGCCCCTGGCTCAAACTTTGCTACTAAGAAAATTCAGCTCTATGGAAAAGAATTTGAATTCCAGCTGGGCAGTTTTCAAAATAAGATGAAAAGTTAAGCAGGCAATTGGTGTGTATTTAGGGCTCAAAACACCTTGCCTCCTAAGAAGTCTTGAAGGAGTTAATCCCTTCTCAAGATAATCCACTAAAGAGCATCCTTCATTATGATGTTAAAAGCAAGGATCAGTGCTGGGGGAGTCTAACAATAGGACAGGGGTGCTTTTCAATCCCCATCACATTCTTCCCAGGTTAGAAACAGAAACTGCTGTTATTCCAGCCGAAAAACAGGACGGGTTTCTGTCTTGGTGTTACATATTCAGATTTAAAAAGGGAGGGGGGAAAAAAAAAAAAGGAATCACTAAGCCACTGCATTAACTAAACTTCTTTCTTATTGGATATTTTTCTGTCAATCTTTCGAACTTTTATGACAAGGTGGTAAATGCGGAAGGACTGTGTCAAAATTACTCACAACTCTCTTAGACATCAAAAAGAACTTTTGATAAGAGGCTTGTAAATAATTTCCTGGTGGTAACGTGAGTGGAGAAAATCTGAAGCAAGTCTGTGTAACCTCACTGAACGAAAGGACACTGCATTCCTTTACTTCAGGCAGGAATCTAACTTCTAATAGAACATGGGGAAAAAGCACATGTACCAAGCTTCTTTATGCTACTTAGGTGGCTAACGTTCTTAATATCTGTTTTTCACTTTGTTTAGTACTGAGTATCCTGTTTTTACTTAATGAAAAGACAGACAAATGTAAACATACATGGTGTTTTTGGAGACCTTACAAACATATGTGGGGATTACTTACAAACACACACATGCACTCACACACTGTTTAGTATAGAAATCATCAGATTCAAAAAGGTTTTGCTGATCTATCCAAGTAGAAAAAACCCTAAACATTATCCATAAAGTGACAGATTTTGTATTTAAGACAGTAAAGGAGGAAGATTCAGCCTTTAAAGACTATAGTCAGACAATGAAGGAAAACACTCTTACTTTGATAGCCGGCCATACACCTGATTTAGGGTACAATCCAAGTCCTGTGGATCTCCAATAACCACAGGTGGTGTTTGGATCATGTCCTCAGAACACAATAACAAGTTTCTGTAGCATGCATAATTGATGAGTTTAAGGAATCTCATGTAAAACATGTTTCATTGTGCCTTGGAAATGTCACCTTAAGGAATTCTAGCCCTGTGTCAGGGCCAAGAGAGACAACAATAATATTCCAGTCATAATAATTAAATGTTGTAAGCACCGTTATTTTCCTATTTGTTGTAATTCCAACTAAGAAGGGCTCTGATTGAGACCTGGCAAGAAGCAGTTGAAAAATTGCTTTTCCAAAAGGGGAAGCTAAAAGAGCACATGACTCAGCTATAGATAGTAATTTTGATTCTTTTGTCCAATATAATCAGCAAACCGATGGTAGCTCCAATTCACTACTGAAGTCTGCAGTAGTGGTTGCTGAAGACTTCCTGAAACAAGGCCACTGCTTTTCCTAAGCACAACAAATCTCTTCACAGGAGTAAGATCATGGCTAGATAGGAGGAGGAGCAAACCCTGCCTCTGGGCTGATGTCTCTTCTCATTACAAAGGTGTTGGACTACACGTCCTTTAAAAGTCCCTTCCAACCCAAACCATTCTATGATTTTGTGATTTCCATTCCTCCTTGTAGCTGGAGCACAGGGCAGCTCTCTTCTTCCTCCCATTGTCTCCATATAACAAATTAGATGGCCTTATGCTTAGCTAATTTGGAGGAGATGACAATTAAAGGGGAAGTGTATCTAAATACATAAGACTTTTTCAGCTCTTCCTTCTTGAGTCTGATCTTGTGCTTCATCCAGACCAAACTGGAAGTGTATAAAGCTGCACTTTCTGGGAAGAGGCAGAAAATATTAACACTGCAGATGTTGCAGATGTCTGTTATGTCTGTTAGCACTTTAGATGCTGCAAAGCTTTCTGGGCACGTTGAACAGGATTAGCGAAGTCCCATCTGTTTAGAGTGTAACCAAGCAAAGCTCTTGTGTTACTACTGAGTGTTGTATGTTTATACTCTTATTTGATATATGAATCTAGAAGGAATTTTGTCCCTACTTGCTAGGCCTACAGTGTGGAAGGTTCTCCAAGCTGCCCTACTTCCTGTTGGTGATCTCAGGAAGAAGGAAAGTGCTGGAATTTCCCCACTTGCTGAAGCAAGGAGAACTATTTTGAGTTCTCCTTGTATCCTTTGCTATATGTGGCTATTGACATAGGAGATCAAGGCCATGGTTTGATCCCCGGCAGCCATTACTTTACATGCATTAGTGAAGGCTTCTTTGCCATCCTTTTAAGTACTCTTACACAAATCAGCGGCCGAGGATTGGTATTGCCCTACTCACAGATCTTCAGAGGAGATGAAGAGCCTTGCATTTTATAAGCATCAGTTTTCAGTGTTAACAGTCCAAAATAAGCCACGTCTATTAGGAAAAGGATACATCTCTCAGAAGTCCTGGGACTATAAGATATATGTGCTCTGGCTTTCTGACAAAACCAAATGATTTTGACACATTAAATGTTTCTAAAATTTTGAAAGGACAAAGGCTCCGAACAAGATGAGTCCTTTGGTGAAAATCAGGCACTGAATAAACAGAGGGAAGGACACAACCTGAGTCCTTACAGGAACTTGCTTTTGAAGCAGAGTCCATTTCAGGATAATAGGAATGGCTGATCCAATTCCTGCCCTTCAGCTGCATTCAGTTTCTGGAATTAATTTATCAAGTTACATTTAAGGATTAAAAGATGGCGCCTGACATTTTAGAACAAACCAGAAAACCCCAAAACCCAAACAAAAAACCTGTCACAATTCAGCAGAATTTGCAAAAGAAAAGAAGCTGTATGGGATAAAGGAAGCCAGTCCAAAGTCCTCTTAGGTTGATGATCTCTTCAGGTCACGGTTCAAGTTATCTTGATTTTCAATTGTACCCACCCAAGTCTGTGCTGCTTCTCCCTAGCTATTTTTTTTAAGACTTTAAGTTGCTGCCTAAATGCTCTTCTCCTTAATGAGAATGAAACTGACTGGCTTTTATTAATGAATCCCATCTTTTGTGCATAGGTTTTAGTTTCTCTTTAACATCTTGAAAAGTCATTAATTTATTGCTAATTTAAAAGCGAAAGAGAGAGCGATCCTGTTGGTTTGAATGAATACTTTTCCTTTGGTTGAACCAATAATTCAAGCTCCTGATTACACCAATTAAAGACCAATTTGAGGAAAGGCCTCCAGCACTGAGCTGCAGCTGCCATTTAGCCACAAATTATGGGCCTTATATGTGGGTGGACATGAAACTCTTTCAGAGAGAAATAGATTGAGAAATAGGGAAACTATTGTAGGGATTTTAGCAGAAGGGGGACATTAATTGGATACATTGCTTGAAGTCAATCAGAGATTCGACCACTCTGTGGGCCTTTTGACTTCAAGACCCTTCTCGTCTTGTTCATGTACCTTCAGATAGATGGTGACTAAACAGGCATAGATATTTTTCAGGGCTTTTTCTTTGATGGCTGTGAAGAAGGGACAGCCTATTCTACAGTGAAACAAATGCTGGAAATAGTATTAATAAGTGTGATTGTTTCAATCCCCAAATTAATTTTTTAGGTACTTGGAGTTAAGAATAAACAAAAGTGATTCCTGGCTGGAAGTTTTTATCCTCTAATTTGATGTTAGAGCCTCTGGTTTTTAATTAAATATAATGATTTAAAATGCAACAAAATAATAAGGTTTTGGTCTTGTTTTCCTGTTAACAGTTAATGGAAATGCTCTCATGAACAATTTCCCAAAACTTTGGACCTGTGTTAATTGAAGAGCGGAAAAGCTAAAGTCAACAGCAGCAATCAGATCATAAGTAAGTCACTGATAAAATGTATGGTGTCAATGTTCAGAATTGAAACATTTTGAAAATGGTGTGTATTATTTGCTATTGCTACTATATATTATCTGTGTCTTATAGTTCTAGATTCCATTTTTCCAGCATGTAGAGAAAACTGGTGACAGTAGAGAGATAAGAATGTACTATAGTTGGTCTCTAGTTCTGTGGTAGATGTTTAAATTCTTTTAAAATGTGTTTTTCTCAAGATCTAGTGGTTTATAAGAAACCTCAATGCTCATGATTTCTTGTAAGCAAGCTTAAGGTTTTACTGCTGGAAAACCAGTAAACTTTCTTATAGTTCAGCTTTGGCATAAATAGCACTTCTGTGAACTCCATAATTCTGAATTCATTATGCACTCTGATATTCTGGATTGTGTTTTTCCATGATACTAGCATCCTTGAATTAGTTTCTTTTTTTAAAACTATGCTAAGCCAATTAAAATTCTCAAAGAGGTTGTCTGATCAAGAAGTCAAAATCTATTTCTCAATTATTTCTTGAAAACTGTAAAATGCTCTTTTCAACTCTTCTATTGTTAAATTGAGATTTGCAACCTAAATGAATCACAGAGGTCGATATAATGCCTGCAAACAGACACTGAAAAAGATCACTTGCTTCTCTTTACCTGGCATAGGCCTCGTTCAACTGGTTTGGAGAACATTATATTTATGGGCATTTACACTGAATAAAGAACCGACCTCAAACAATCTTCAGTGCTTTCTATGTCTTAAAATTGTCAGCTAAAAAAAAATAGGAAAGACTTCTGTTCTAAATTTCCATGTTTCATTCAAACTTGCTAATTTTATCCTGGTTAGGAAGTGAGATTAATAAAAACTACTTTTGATGCAAGCAGAGGAGGAAGATGTGGAAATGCTGCAGGAGAGTTTTGTCCTCTTCAAGGAAGAATTTACTTTGTACAAATATGCTGTCCCAACTTCTTACTCTTTAGAGGCCTGTATAGCACAGATGTTACTCTGGTGATTTTACATTAATTATGGTGATTACTCAGTGTGGAAGCAATCTTGAGTTTCCATCTTCACAATAACAAGATTCTATTTTTTCCTCTATCTAATCTCTATTCTTAGATCCTGCTCCATATTTTGTAAGAGATTTTCCTTTTGTAAGAGATTTTCCTTTTCCTTCATAGCCTTTACATGAGGATTCTCTCATAACATTGGCTGATGAAATATCAGATGTTAAAAGGAACAGTTTGTTTGAATTTTTTTTTGTCATTTATTTCTTGATACACCACACTTCCCAAAATTGGAATAATCTTGAATTCAAAAGGTGAACCAGAGGGTTGAGAGAGTCCACCACCCGAACTGCCCAGCTCTCAGCTTTTGACCCGAGACCAGCACCTTCTCCACAGCATAGAAAGGTGGGTTTGTGTTGCGTTAGCTTCCTATCAGACACATCAATGTGTTGTGAGTAACAAAGCAAGTTAACACATCTCCTTGTTCCAGGTAGGTAATTCCCTGCCACAAGATCCAAAGCAACCATTTGAAGGGATTGTCTGAAAAAAAGATATTTTTCACTGAGAAATTGCACAATGCCCATGGTTAAGGAATAACATTTCAAGCATCTTATTCTATACTAATTAATCTCTAAGCCTCAACATTTATCTCTCCAGTACGCAGCATACATATCGCTGTGAGTTTCAGTTCTGAAGTCTGATAAAACTAATAAACCAAAACTGCCAGAGGTGGCACATTAAACTGGTAAAATGGTTTTCATCTTAATTGGATATGAGCAGTGTTATCTCTAATAACCCCAGGATACTTCTAATTGGAGTTTTCTTTTTCCTTTATATTTTTTTCTTTCTTTTTCCTTTTTTCTTTTCTAACACTAATGTCGTTGAGCAGCGTTAATATTTGAGTGTTCCCTCTTCCAAATCCCACTGTTCACTTGCTATGTTTTCTGAAGGAAGAGTTAGCCTGATCTCAGCACAGTAAGGAAGGCATATTTGTATTCCATTAACAAAAGGTGATTTTAGGTGTGCTATCATTAGAGATTTTAATAAGATAGAGTTATTGATGTTAGCTAATAATGTTTTGAAAGTTGGTTGTGTTCACTGCCCTGAGATTCACCTCAGGCCAGCAACTTCTCAATTTTCAGATGTTATTGCAAGACAATGGCTGTCATTGTTTCGGCTCAGATTGTAATTTTAGTGTAAATCTTGCCTCGGTTTTTTAGTGTGGTAAAATCATTCTTATTGCTTCCTGCTTATTTTTTAGACTCCTGTGAGAAGAATGCATATTAATTGGTAATACTAAAATACCATGTATAATTAAAAGGCAGCTAAGCTTTCTGGAACTAGAATTCTTTTGTTTGATTTCACTAGGGTTACCAAGAAATTCTTATGCAGATGAAGAAATATTCACACTGCTGAAGCTTGCTTTTAATAGGAGAGTGCACAACAGCAGCTTGTAGGAAACAACTTTTATAAACTTTTGTTCACTATTTTTCAAGATTCTCCTTTGCTTTTTGTACTTTCTTTTAAATGTGTAGCCCTGAATTAACTATCCCACCACATTCATTTTATATTAAGATTTTGCCACACAAAATCAACTTCAATTTCCCTTTACGCTAAATTTGTCTGGCAATACAGGTATTTTATTGGCTCCAAACGAAAAATAAAAGAAGATAAAGAATCAAAAGAACTGAAAGGACAGGAGGTCTAAGAAAAAGAATTATACCAATAGCATAAACTACCTCATTTTTTCAACAGGGATTAAAAGTTGAAGCCTGCATATGTTTTAAATGTGAGAAATTTTACTCCTGAGACATATTCAGGAAGATATAATTCATTTTCCTGCAGAACACACATGCATATGCACACACACATGCACAACTGCACAGATGATGAAGTCAGTACCATTCCCTCTATTGCATGTGTTTCTGAGCAAATATTATCAAATTCACAGTGGTTATTGGGTTTTCTACATAATTAAAAGAATCTACACGGGGTTCATTAAAATATTATCACAATGCACCAAGAACACATTTGAGTGTGAAAAAATCCATAAAAACCCAATTGTAATAAATAAAATTAGCACAAGGATCTGTTCAGTAATTTATATTTACATTTCAGGCAATTAAATCAGCAATACCTGGCATGTGAATTAGTAGGGATCAAAGGCCTTTCACAAAAAGAGCCTTTTATAGTATCTAAGACCCTGTGACATCATGTTTGCCTTTTATGCTGAATTAGATAATTGCAAATAATTGTAAATGTGAAAGACATTTAGTTTTATGGGAGATTTTTTTTCCTCTTTGCAGGTCAGCATGCAACCCTTTGACCCATCTTTGTAGGACTAAAGTCTTTGTTAGAAAGACAAAGAATATTACTTTCTCAACTAACAACATGCATGATTCCTTTTGTCAACAGAGTGAGCAGAATAGAAATCTCATGATACACCAACCCTAAGTAAAAATATTCCAGATGTTTTTTTCAGAAGAATATAACCAAAGTTATGAGTTTTGGTTTTTTGGTTTTCTTTTTTTTTTTTTCTCCTTAGCTTTCTCTGTGATTTACCACATCAAAAGCAAACAAAATTAGGAATTCTAAACACATTTGAAAAGATATTGTTTCCCATTTCTGTGCATGGATCTTTCTTCCACACCTTTGCATCCTCATATTGCATCTGAGCTCATGTTAACAGGCCAATCTAGGGGAGGTTGTGCTTTCAGTGGTTGCTTACAGGACTCAGGCAATGGAGGAGAGCCAAAGTACAAGAGGCTTGCTGTAGATCTTCAGAGTCTTAAGTGGAAAATTCAGCAACAGATTTCAGAATTTAATCTTCTGCTTTGCAAATGAAAGGGAATACCTGGACCATGGAACCATCAGGCTTGCAGAGTATGAAATTTTCCACTGAAGTATAATGAAAAAAAGAACAAGGAGGATGTCTGTGATGCCGACAAACACAAAATCTGTCTCTATGATTTATCATGCTAATTAATTCCTCCTGGTTTTCCTGTCAAAAAGCCTAATTCTTTCACCTGTTCTTGTGCTGGGAAGCAGCTAGCATTGCCTCAGTTTCCATGGGTGAGGTGGAGATCTGGTGCGGGAGCTTTGGTGTCAGCCTGACACAGACATGCCAGATTAGGGGAAAGCATGTGAACTGTCAGTCTGTCCTAGAGATGTGGGGTTCATGGAAGCCAAACCTTTCCCCTGTACATTAGCACTACACTGAAAAAAAATTCACACACAATCTGGTCTTCACTGAAGAAATAAGAAAGAGGGTGATGGACACAAATAAGGGAACAAAAGCTGCTTAAATATGAATGTAACCAGATCGTGGTTACCTTTCAGAGTATTGTTGTGCTTCAGTGCTGCCACAAGTTACAGTCTTGCAAGTGGGTAGGAGACCAAACGAAGATATATTTCTTAGATGGCTCAACTGTCTCAGGCTTGGAGGTTCATTAGAAAGTGAAATAATCCCAAGAATACCAAAACACCAAGAGGCAATAAAGATGATATAAGTAATGCATTCTGATTTTTCCAAGCATTAACTCATTTAAAAAAAAGTATTAGATAGAAAAGCAGACTTTTGTAAGGTTGTAAAACAGCAAAGAAAATACAGAAAGGCATATCAAAACTGGGTATTGTTTGCTTACAAAGGGAGTCAAGGGGATAGTGGTTCACTTAGCTTAGTGTTATTTGGGAGTAGATAGGAATAGACATTTAGATAGCGGTACACTGGTCAGTGAGTGTGGCCTGGACAGGAGAATAGACTGCATTAAATATTGCCTAGGCCAATGATTAATATAGTCCTATAAGCCTGGTAATCTCACAGTCTCCTCCTCCTCTGCATTTTTCAGTTTAATTGAAATTAATGTGCTGTTTTAAGCAGCTGTATAAACAGCCATAGTTACTACACATTTGACAGTAGATAAAAAAATATCGTAATAAAGGAACAAAAATGTAGTGCTTTTCTTAATGGATCCTGCCTCTTCAAATGCTCTTTGGAACTTTAATAGACCCTGTGGCTGCGTATTGTATATAGACGGGCAGAAGCTCCAGACAGGTACAGCAACTTGGTGTCTTGGATCTAATTGGGAAGATGGTCCAGTCTAAAGTGAGAGGGTTAGACACATATGACCTCCAGAGAAACTTTCCAACCAAAATTATTGCATGATTCTAGGATTTTCTATTGGTAGTGTCATGAAAATGTGCTTTATAGTCGTAAGCTTGAGAATGGCCAGACCAACACTCCTGGCAGTTCACTGGAACTGCAGGAGGGAGAATTGCTGCAAACACCTACTCAGGAGGTAAAGGCATATTTCCTCTGTTTACACTGGCTGTGTTTCATTACAGGCCCCAAATTACCTTCACACACTCACTAATCCTGTCCAGAGCAGCACCATGGCATGAGGAGAGGATGCTCAGATTGTCTTGGATGGAAACTCTCCGATCAAAACTCATTATTTTTTCTCTGTCCATCTGCTGTGGTGTCTTATGCTCATCAAGGGCAGGGATATTTCAAGACCTTTCAATTACCAAACAGCTGTGGAATTGCAACACAGGTGTTAAAGGAAGCTATTGCACCTTCTTGGTGTTTCTGGTGAGCATGGTGATTCTCATTGGCATCCTGAATTTTGGGTGCTCAAAATACTGTAGACGTACCCATCTCTTGTTTCATTATTTCTTGTGAACAAACTTCTAGTAAGTGGACATAAACCTTTAAGTTTTACAAATGTTACCATCACCAAGGAAGCATGTGAAAACAGGCCACAGAAGATCTTAAGGATTTAAATTCCCATAAACTTAACAGGCACATAAGCACCTAGGTAAGAATTAGATTCCTAAATATCTTTATGGAGCTGCTGTTTTCTGTTTAGGCCATATAACTAAACTAATCTCCCTTGGGCTTTATAGTCACGTAAATGAAATATACTGATTTGCTTTCTCCTTGTTTACTTTCTCACAAAAGGGTTTAATATTGGTTTGTTGGTACTTTTTGGCATTTGCCATCAGAAAGAATATATTTAATACAGCTGTAGTCAGAATACTTCTGAAAAAGATCTACTTTATTTAGAGGATGTTTGTATTGCAATGTAAACACAGAAATCATGCGTTTCTGCTGCTTCTTCTGCCCCAATTGCAAAGATGAAGCCATACATATTTCCATGCTAAAAGTCAGCATTGGTCTATTTACTGTGGTAACCTGCTTCTATTAATGTTCAGCTTCTCAGTGGAACTTGTCAAGCTTTAAAATATTGTGATAATTTTCCAATGTTGTACCATTGGGTGCAGTAAAATTTCTCCTGGGCTGCAATTAGCCAACAGCTTATGTTAATTTTAATTAATTAACTTAGGTTGATAGTAATACCATGTAATAAAACATTTTGCTCAGTGTGAAACTTGTCCATCACATTTGTTTGTGACCTAAGTTAGTAATTATGTGTGCTTAAGTCAGTGGTAAATGGAAATAAAATGATGCGTCAAAGCCAAAATGAGGTAATTTGTGTCAACTCAGTTGGTTGATAGTGTTATAAAGGTAAAAGACACAGGAGTGCTGGTTAGAAACTGGTCATTATTTTGTAATCCAAGGAATCTCTCATGATGCCCATTCAGTGCTAATCAAGACACCATTTTCTTGTGTGAAAAGTCTGCCTTGTAGCACCATAAATCTAACTAAAAATCCAACTAATGTACAAGGTTCAGTAAGAAGGCTGACATTTGAATTAGGATGAAATTGCTGTAGTTTGGTTCCTCCTCAGCCTTTGAAATCTAAATGATCGGCAAAAGTGTACATCAAACTTGTGAGTAATTGTTGAATGATGGAATTAATTAAAAAAATGACTTTTAATCTCAGTGTCTAACAATGCATTATGGAACCTGATAACATGCTTGCTTTCACAATATTTACAAAATTTTCTTGTTTTCATATTCTGTGTGTGTTTTGCAAATAAAGTTCTCTGCTTCCACTGCTATAGCTTCCCACCTTGCTAATAAATTTGAAAATTGTTTTTTCCTTCAGAAATTAAATTTTAATTTAAAAGCTAATACCTTGTCTGCTTTATTTCAATTGGACACTCATGCTTTTCAATGTTGGCTTTGATTTCAGGGTGAAAGAAATTTGTTGTCTATATTTTTGCAACTTAGACCAAAACTAATTAATTAGTTAGGTGTCCAACTATTCTGACTTTCTTTTGATGTCTAACTTTCCAAGACATAAAACCCCCAACAACCTCAGCAAATGAAAACAAGAACACATTAAAAAAAAAAAAAAGTCCACCCTGTGGTTTATTTGCAGGGTTTTTTTCCCCTAAAATGTTCAGTTTTACTTTTCTCTCACTGGAAAAAAGTACTCATTAAAGAAACTGATGATATTACTGAGACTGCTTCTTCAGGCAGAATGACAAGCCCAGCAGTAGTACACCATAGGTATATGAGTTTTTTCTACTGGAGCTTCTAGAAAAAGAAAATGAACTCATTTTCTTATTCAAACTTGCATCTGATTGTCATGTTCCCCCCATATGTCTTGTTTACCAGATGTCAACAGGTAATGGTATCCTTGATCAAAGAGAAATTCATTTCAATATAGCCAGCATTAATTCACTTTATGCTAGAAAAAAGTTGTTAGTGAAAATCACATATGCTGCCATGGTCATTGTATGTCCAGTCCCGGTGAGAGCATGGGAAGTGAATAATAGCAAATAATGCAACTATCATAATATTTATGTATTAGAATCACAGAAAGATGGATTTATTTGATCCCTGACAAGTTGAAATTCTCCTTTGAATGGACGCTAAAAAGTTACCTTGACCTGAAACTATGTGGCTCTCTGAATGTTTGCATTATTTAATATTTTCTGAATAGAAGTGAATGCCAAAAGATAAATGCTAATTGGAAAATAAATATCAAGACACCTAATCTATAAAATAGAATTTTTGAGTATTGCGTTTTTCCCACATTGAGCAGATTGAGCCTTTCCAAGAGTTCATATATTCATATTAAACATCCTTTCTTATTCGTAAATTGTATTTCTTGAATTTTATTCCTTAAAGAAGGTCTTTGACAATACAGCATTTCCATTTCAATAATTCAGCAAAATGATATGTTCTTGTTCAGACCAAACAAATTAAGAATGAATTCTGGTCTTCCAATCACCAAATGGAGAAATAGCCATTTGGGGTTCAGTTAAATTCCCCACTCCCCCACCCCCAGTACACTAATTCTTGAGAAACTGCATTTCCTATTGGAAAATCATTCAAATGGAAAATTCTTGCTGGACTCTGCTCATTGCAGACTGGGAAACACATATAAATTTGCACTGGAGAATGGAAACCTGCAGCGTGGGATCTCTTGAGTAGGCTTTACAAGAAGAGCTATGACTGATTATTATGCTAATATTAACTTCCAATTGTTAATGAACCTTTCATCTTGAAGGATCCCAAAACACTTTACAGACCGCAGAGATCTCTCTTACTCCCACTGAAATGCAGCCGGCTCTTCTGGCTGTTCTTTGTGACTTGGTGTTACTCAATAGTAGAAAATAACCTCTGCCCGCCTCTACACCGGCAATGTTTAGAAATGCAAAAAGTAATTACCAAGTTGGACTGCAGCCAACTCACTGGTTCTGACACTCTTGTTCCTGCAAGTGAAAAGTGCTATAGTATCTTTAAGTGGCCATAAGTCAGAGCTTGGGTCCAACGTCTTATCAGAAACACGGGGGCACTGGTACAACACAGAGTCTCAGGGGAGGACGGGAGCTACCGCCTCAACCCCTGTGTGATTTCTTGCAGCAGCTCCAAGTAATACTTGGAGGCTTTCCCACTGGAAATTGGGCCGATGTAACCTTGCATGTCTGCTAAAACTGAATATGGTTATGACCTGATTTGTGGATGGCCACCATGCTGTTTGCAGTGGATTAAGTTTAAGTTAGGCATAGACACAAACAGCACTTTTCAAGTGAGACATTTATTTCTGGAGATCAGTGGTGATTTTCTGTACTGCTAAGAGATTTTGGCTTTTTTTTTTTTTTTTTTTTTTTTTTGCATGCGTAATGGGAGTTTGCCCCAAATACATGTGTATTTCCCTCTACCAAGTATTTTAAGCTGCACACGGAATGTAGATACATTTTTCCCATTCTTAATGACAAGCTTTATGAAAAAGTGTCAAACCACCTGACGCTCATAACTTCAAAATGGTTCAGTTTCTAATTGTTTGGATCAATAAAAGGAGCCAAGATTTCTTAGCAAGGTACATTCCCTCTAATTGATAGTTATTTAAATTGTGTTTACTATAAACATTCTTGCTGCATAAAATGTGCTTCTCCTAAGGAAGAAGTGGTGTTTTGCTGATGGAAGGCAATGCTGCCTTTTCAGTACTTTTATTTGGAGTTTGAAGTCCATTAAAGTGACTTCATAAATTCAAAAATAAATCCATTTGTTTCTATGAATGCCTATAGTTAATGAGCATGTGGCATTTGATTTGGAATTAAAGAGGCATTATGACATCGTCTTAAAGGCCTTAAATTTAGGCTTCATTAGCAAAATTATGGGAAAGAAGCATCTGCACTGTAAGCTGTCCTCTGGAGCACTGGAAACTTCGATGCAGTAAGATAACACCAGGTGCCTTCAACATCTGAAAAGTTACTTTCTAGGTCTGAGCAGGACCAAACCCTCCTGATACAAAGGCAGTCAGGGCTAACCGGGGTCTGACCCGGGGTGATAGGCTGTGCTATCTTCTCTGGGCATTGATTTGGTAGAGTACTTAAGCATCTGTTTAATTTTCACTAGAGGAAGAGATCTAGTAGACTGTTTACATGTCTAAGGTTTATCTCCTGGTAGATCTTGGGCTTTATGTGTTCCCTTTGGGAATTTGACCTAATCAAGGACTCCAGGAATGGGCTCCAGCATTTCAGATTAGCCCTCACTCCTAAGAAACCCACAGCCAAATAAATGAGCTGTTAGTGGCAAACATATTAATTTAAGGGTAAATAAAACCCTAGCAGTGAGTGCCCACACTTATTTCAGAGTGAGGTGCAGAAGATGGCAGAAGATCACAGGAATGTTGATGCTGTGATGGGATGCTTTTAGATATTTTCTCTCTCTCTCTCTCTGCTTATTTGAGAGGCCACTGGAGAGGGAGGCTGTCCCTCAGGACCTCTGCCTGACCCCAGTCCCAGTCGGCCCCCGGCAACTCTGTGTGTGCTTGCCCATGTCACGGCAGCGCATGGATGGCTTGACAGAGTTTACTGCTTTCTGGCTTATTTTAAGCACTCTTGGAATCTCCCCCATCCTTTAGCAAACTAGGGCAGCCTGACCTCTAAGCCACATAATCTGAGCATAAGTTAAAAAAGAAGCCCAGAATTTTCCCTTCCCAAATAACACAGCTGACCACGATCTCCGATTGAGCTTTAATGTTTAATTGGGTGACTGGGTTTTAAACAGAGCTTTCTCTAACCTAACTGACTCTGCCTGCCCCATCCCCCTGCCCAACAGCAGCCTCACTCCGGTTATCAAAGTGTCATTAGTAGAGACAGCTGCCTGTAAACAACAGGAATGTCAACACAACTGTCTCGGTCAACAGGAATTCAACTTTAATCTGTTCATTACTTAAAGATACATCATCCTCTTTCTGCGCGGTTATCTACATCACTTGCAGACAAAGGCGGAGAACAAATTGATGGTGGGGGTGGGGTGGACCTGTCCTGCCTCCACCAAGCTGGTTCTGTTCATCATTTCCAGTTCCCCCTGCACTTCCAAGTTCCCTTCCTATATATGTATACATATTTGCTGGATTGTGGGTGAGGGGGGTCAGGAGTTCCTTGTTTAGCTGGAAACAGATACTACATATTTATAAATGTAAACTTGGAGCTCTGCCAGACTCCTGCATTTAAGTGATTAACAAATGTTTCCCTTCAAGTGGACACCTCTTGTTCTAAATATATTTGACAAGAATGTAAAGAGTCAACTGGAGGGTAGAAAGGGCACACCGCAAAGCATTTCCAGCCGAGGCTGCCAGTGCTCGCAGGCCTGGGCTCTGCGGCATTGTACGGCGGGTGCCAGCCGAGTTTGTGGTGGGCAGGCTGCCAGCACAGACCAGCTTCCCCGCTGTTTAACGACAATGGATTTACTGCTTCTCTGCATATTGGTGTTATTTTGTGTAAACAAGGTTAACACTCCTTTTAAATTAAATACACCACCTGGTGACTGAATGCCTGACCTTGGCAGGCATCTTTCACCTGGTCTCCAAAAAGGGTGGGTACCCCGGCTGTGCTGCTGGCCTTTCACACCCGCTGGCTGCCTTTAATGCCTTGTCCCATAAAAGTCTGTCAGTCTGTGCAGAGCAGAGTGTCCCTGGGACTGTTCCCACCTCCAGATGCACAGGACATCCAGGAATAGGAAGCTATTACTTATGATTGAGAGTGTTATTCTCTCTTAACCTTAGAGTATTATTTTTGTCTGCCCTGGACCTGCCATTTCCCTTGTGCTTTACCCCCAAACAGCTTTCTTGCTTAATAAAAATGCATCTGATCTTCCTGGATTTTCTGTTTTGTCTGTGGCCAGAAGGGAAGTCTCTGACCCTGGACCACTCTTCCCCTTCAAGAAAGGATGGGCAAACTTGAGAGAGACCTCCCTCTCCCATTTCCAAATAATAATAATCTGTAAAATAAAGCATTCTTACATTTGCTCAAAATATCTAAACTTTTTCCCTTCTTAAGCATCATCTGTTATTTAGGGTCAGCTAAGAAGTTGCAAGAGTAGCCTATTCTGCCACCTTTGGTATCTCTAGAGGTGCTTCTCTGTTAAGGCTGAAGTAATTCATCATGGTGTGTTAAGAATTAAGAAAATCCTTTACTGCATAAAGAAATCTGAATATTTTACGTTGGAACTAAGAGTCTACAGCTACATAGTAGCTATGGATTAAGAAAACCTTTTGGAAGACATCAACATATGGGCTATATAAAGCCTATGAGTCCTGTGAATGAAACATGTACTGGAGTTTGTAAACTCTGTGGGAGAAGAGACACCCATGGAGCCCAATGACACAAAGAGCTTATGAATTTCACAGGGCTGCAAAGTACACTCAAAGATAAAACCCTACTAGTGCTACAGATTTAACCTTCAATGGGTCTTAGCAAAGAAGGATGAGGAATTTGGAAAGACCGGAGGTGCTTCTGGTTCCCTGTGTGGTGACACTGAATCTCTGGTTAAAGGCAATTCCTGGGTACATCAGTACAGGTTTCCTGGACTTCTATATTATTCTCATTAAAGTAACTAATTTCTCACAGTGTGACTTAGTGTTGGCATCTACCTTTCAGCTGAGCAGTTTAAATGGCTTTTTCTTCTAAGGGTAACATGCTTTCATAGTTGGGAGTAGATCAGTACGTGTTCATTCTTCTCATGAATACCTGAAGGGTGCCCACTCTTTTTTTGAAGTGTTGGTAAAATTAATGAAGTAGTTGAATAAAAAGTATTTCTTTTTATTAATTCTACATCTGCTACATTCACTCTTACCAATTCTCCCCTTGTCCTTGTTCTATGAGAAACTGTAGTTTTCTATTTTTCCCCTGGAAACTTTACAGAGAAATCTTAATAATTTTAAACAAACTTTAAAATATCCAGATAAGAGTGCTCAGCTGGATAATGAAATAGAAAAGAGGCGAAGTCGTTTGAGAGACTTTATTTAGACTAATAGCGATAAGACATTTTTAAAAGAAAGTCCAGATAGGAACAAAATATGTAAAATAATATGCTAAAAATACTTGTGCTAAATACAGCTTTTCCTAAGAAGCTTTTGAAAGAGTACCCTTATTAAGAGGCTAATTTACAAAACATGTTCTGGTTTTACATAAAAACTTTTAAAGGTGAATACTTCACATTTCAATACATAGATGTTGTCTGGCTCATGGGCATTGTGCCTATTACTAGGAAAAAGGCTATTCCAGTGCTGGGGAAAGTGATAGAGTTTTAAGTGAAGAGTAGAAAGCGGAGTTTTTCAGAGAGCTGCCACATTTGTTGTACAGATAAGGCTAGTCTAATTAAACTATCACTGCAAAGTCCCCAGATTCCCCAGGCTCTTCTTTTGCTCTTAGCTGGAGTTTGGATTCAGTACTCCAGGAAATGCAGTCTCTTTGAACTCTTTCCTCTTTGTGTTTCAAGGATTGTTCTCATCTGATCTATAAAGAGCCCCTGTTATCTGTAAAGGAGTGCAGTAGCATCTATCCTGGCTGGACCACACAGTGATAGAGCTGGGAGCTCTAAGCAATACCATATACCCATTTGCTACCTCCTGTCTTTTTTCTCTCATGCAGAATTCTCTCTCCATGGTCTTACAGAGCAGGATTGCTTTTAACAAGGTTTATGATAAGCTCCTGATGTCCTTTTCCTGCTTCCAGAAGCTGTTTGCTGAAGGACTCAACTTTTGTTTCTTTAACAGCCAAAAGCAGTTCTCTTATCACAAAGTGTCAACACTGTTGTAGCAACAGGAAGATGGTGAGATCACATGAAACTTAGCCAGGTGCAGTGACCAATACTTGGACCTTCAGAATTAAGTCTGCATGTCAGTTTTGAAATAACTTGCCTACAGGAAAGGTTTTTTTCTGTAGCTTTTTCGTTTTGTATACAGTCTGCAGTGAGTGAGTCTGGAGTGCTATGCAAGTGATTTTGGGCATCTTTAGTTTCTTTGGGTAGAAAGCAGCCATCAAACATAGATGCCTTATGTATTGTAAACAGGAGAAAAAGTGTTGCTGAATACAGGATGCAATTCTCCTTATAAATACATTGGAGAAGTAAAGGAATGAGAAAAAAAATTATTCAAATTGGTAAACAGTGCTGGCACAAGAACAGATGAGATAAACTGCTGGTAAATAAATCTAAGATAGAAATTAGAAGAAGATTTCTAATGCAGTGGAGAACTGACACTCTTGAATACCTTTCTAATGAGTGCAGTTAAGACAAATAATAAAACTAGTTTCAACTTGGAGTTCAGTGCATTTGTAAATGGGACTATATGATATAGTTGCATAGCGGAGAACTGGGTTAACTGAGCTTGGAAGCTCTTTTCTACCTTATGCTACCTTTATTCCTTCTAATATTCATATGGCACTAATCTTCACTGGGACCTTTTTTTCAGTTTTCAGTTCTATCTTACCAAAACTTCAATTTTTTTGGTTAAAAATTTTTTATTTCTGGCATGCAAATTAACACTTTTTTCCTCTTAATTTTTTTTTTAGAGTAAAATTGTCCAGGTGTGCTGCAGAAAAGTTGTTCTTTTCATGCATTATAGACAAATTTAATGGAAAGGATGTAGTATTTCCACCTCTGGAGAGTGGGAATGTAACTTGGCAGTATGGTTGTCTTTGTGCAACTTGCTACCCTATGGAAGATTTGCTCCACTTTTCATCCAGTTTCTAAGATTCTGAGAAAAAAAAGAAAAGCCAGTTCACTCATGGTCAGCAGAAACTTGCTGGAGTTTGGTGGCTGAATTTCTAGATAGTACCTGCAGTCAATATATGCCACCTTTTGTATGGAATATCAGGCTGCATATGTACTATCACTGAGAGGATCATGAGCCGTTTTGTCTCTAGGGTAGTAACGATTGAGCTGAAGTTTTACTGAAACTTACTCCTCCTCTTTTCGGAGAGCTACTGTAGTGGCAGAACTAAGAACAGAGATAATTTTCTTGCTGCTTAATTCTTCTCAGCTGGAGCTCATGCTGTGTGGAGGACAATGAGGAATGGACACCCGTAATTTTGACATTTCCTAAATTTTGTCAAGAAACCATCATGAGCGAGCCAGTAAGGAACCTCAGGAGATTATCTAGTCCTTTTTTGTGTTAGGGTAGCATAAGCAGCAGTCTGGAAAAAGCTTATTTTTTCTTCTTTTTCTTAAGAGCCTCTAGTGCGATAGGATCTTAAGTGGTCTATTTAGTACACAACCTACATTCAATTTCCTTAAATGTTTCTTGATAGCTACCCAAATCTTGTGAGCCTGAGCGGACATGTAAAATAGATAATTCTTTTTACTTTTACTTCTAGTTTTGTATTTTTGAAGATCGCTACCATTCCTTTCCTTCTTGTATTGAGGCTGAGCAAATTAGGTTCTCAATATTTCTACACTGGTGGAAATGGGGCCTTTTCTATTTGATGCAAACTTTTCTGGGATTACAATACCAAAGATAGATCACAGTCCTCCAACCGGTACCTGGTGCAGTGAAGTATCAGATACTCTACAGATGGTACATCATTCCAGAAGGACGTTATTCATTTTTTCCCCTCCTATATCTTAATATTGTTTCAAGTTTAATCTCTTACTAACAGTATCTCTTAGATCATCATTCACAGAAATGCTACCTGTCTTTCCTACAGGATGTAATGTTTTGAGCCACATCTTGCTTTATTTAAGACCATTCCTCCAATTAACAAACGTCTCTCCAATCTGCCTTCAAATCCTACTGGTTTGATATCTCTACTGGTTAGATATCTCTACTGGTTAAATAACTGCATTATCTATACCATAAAAATGTAATTTGTGAAGTTTTGGGGACTTGACTCATCAATTTTTTTCACAGAATCATCTAGGATGGAAAAGACCTTTGAGATCCTGAAGTCCAACTGTAAAATGATTTGTGAATATAGTACAACATTTTGAAAGTTTTGCTGAAATTTGTGAACAAGCTAATATACAGTCATTGATGTCCCTGATGTTGGAAACCTATAAACCCTCTCACATATGCAGGCACATACACACAGTGCTTGGCAAAAGGATGGCAAAGTGACTTTTAAACACACAGAGAGTATCTTGGAATCAGGGCAGTGCAGCTCCCATTCAGCTTTCCTTATTTTCTGTACTCCTCTGCAGTGGAAAAGTGCCAGTTAGCGAGGCTTGGGGGAACAAGAAAACTTGAATAAAATATAGTGAGTCTGCTGGGATTTCTCCACATGTATTGTGTTCCAGTTTCATTCCCTCTTCTTCCCTTGCTTTTTCTTGCCTTGTATTACTTGCTCTGTGTGTGTATCTGTATGTGTGTGTCCATGCCAGCTAGATGCCAGCAGAAACCAAATAAAAAAATCTGTTAATTTGATCATTCTTTCACTGTCTGTGTTCCTCTCTGAAGTTCCTATTGTCTCTGATATTTCTCTTGCCGTGGGGACTGGATTTTTGCCAGCTGGGTGCCAAAAGCCAGTGAAAATAAATAGATACATACTAGGGATTTTAGAGATTAAAATACCTACCATTCTGAATTACCCATGGGTATTTTAGAAGTACCACTTTGTTAAAGGTACCTGATCCATTTTTATTATACACAAAATTACTGATGAATGAACCAAAGGATAGAATTTTTTTTCTGTTCTCCATTAATAGTGTGTGTCTATCTCTTTCTCCTCTTGTTTAAAAATATGGATGTAGTTAAAAACCAGATATTTCCTGAAACTTATCAAAGAGAGAAAAAAAATCAAAGGTAGGGCAAAAATATTTCAGCTCCTGCAAACTACCTGGTTATCTTAAAAAACCCCAAAAAACAACAAACCAAAAAACCCCACAACTTTTCCTTTCAAGTTAAATTGCACAATCTCGTGTCGTACGAACTTATTTGCAGGTTGACTACATGCCTCAGTGAGACCAATCTACCCTTGAATAAGCACTCCTATCTCCATATCCCTGGGCAAAACCTATGTTCTGGAGCTAAGATTTTGTACTTAACTATAAGATACTTGAGTGGATTTTGCTTTAATACGATTAGAGTGTGTATTATCTGATCCAGGTAATGTGGGAAGTACAGAGACAGAAAAAACCTTCCAAACTATAGGGAAGAGTGTAGGTTGAAGGTAAGGAATTAGTAAGCAGGCATGGAGGTTAGTCTTTTGGTACTATGGCTGTACATTCATCTCTGTCTCAAACACTCTGGTTATGTGTGAAAAAGACCAGTTTGTAGATGTCATCTTCCTAAGGCAATAAAATACTATAAAAGTTCTGCTTAGGAGCACAATGGATAACTACACTGCTGCAACTATTTCTTCATTGTTAGGCAAACTTTGTTTATGTATATCAAAGGCAAATGAAGTTTATGTAATTTGCAAGTGTTCCTGTCTTTCAGTAATGGGTTTTTTTTAATTGGTGGATGAGAAAATCACACAGAATATTTTGCACAGGCTTTCAGTATAAACAGGTGTGGCTAAAATTAAAATTCATGTTGACAACAAATAGAGTAGACTTCCAGGAGAGAGGTTTATTCCCTGTCTATCTATGAAGGAACACTGTGGACACCTGCATTGCTAGGAGTTACCACAGCACTACAAAAAAGAGGCACATCATAGCATCATTTTGCACTGGGCAGGAAATGGGCTTCATGACTGAGTGGATTTTTAATGTCTTTATCCTATCACTCCTTTCTCTGCCCCTATTAGCATGACCCTTTCAAATATTTCTGCCATAGAAAAATATCTCCAAGACAAACCAGCCTTGTGAAGAGTAATGGCTGGACTAATCAGATTCTCCTTTGTGTTTAGTATGAAGACCACAGGTTCCCAAGGATTATATGGCAACAGCAGAATAACGGAACAATGGGAAAGTTTGAGATCAGATGTTTCCTCTATTGTTTTCAAAGCAAACAGTTCCAGGAAGCATGCTGTTCCTCACATTAGAGCTCTGTAGAAAGACCTTATTACACTAAGTATACTACTGGAGATACAGAAGCAGATCAATATGTGGCTAAGTGTTTTAGCCTTACTTTTATTGTGTTTGACAGCGATGACAACTTTGTATGTATGTCACTTATAAGTTGACTAATGTGTGTACATGTGTGAACCCCTAGCACAAATAGGTTTTCCCATAAAATCTGAGGGAAGAGCAAGCTCCCTGAGAACAGATCAGAACATGGATTGAATCTAAAACCAAAATAAAGAATCAAACAAACCTCAAACTAATTTCAGGTCTTATGGGGTGCTGCAATGGCATCAGTGTCTGGAAATATCTACCACAAGTGGTTTCAATCCAGAGTGATTTTGAAGAAATATTTGAGTTGTGCTATAAAATGTGTCATCAGGATGCTGTCTGTGTTCCTGACCCAAAGGAGGGTGAAGAACACTGCAAGACAATGTGAGAAAGCAGGGAATGAAGAAAGGACTTTTTGTGTGAGCTGGCATTTTTCTCTTGGATGAAGATTCCCCTCAACACACAAGAAGAGAACCAACCAACATGAGCCATTTTTCTGTAGATAGTTCAATGTCTGTAGTAGGCCAGCAGCCAGATGAGGGGTTTTAAAAAAGAGTTGTGGTAGTTATGAAGAGGGAAAAAATTTGCAAACACTGATAATAATACTCCTACACAGGAAGGTTTGAGCCAGTCACACTACTCCCCCCCTTTTCCAGTGAGATTCAGAGTTACATAGGAACGGGAGATTGTTTTGGCTGGGTTTAGATAGCACAGATGGTACCAAAATGTGTAACACCTACCACAAGTTCTTTAGTTTCATATCATCTGCACAACAGTTCTTCTTGGCCTTTTAACAGTTCATTGAATTGAGGAAGAGGAGAAAAAGACATGGGACAATTGCTGGAAATACGCAGTAAGTACTGTTTTATTTTATCTTCTAGGGAATGCATATAGGAGCATGTAGATAGGCTTATATAAAACCTTGCACATATCTTCTGTGAGATGGTGTGAAATTTCACTTGGCTCTTCTCTTTCAAGAATCCCCAAAGCTTGGCAACTAAATCTCACAACACATTTGAGAATTACATCAGTAATCATTTTGCAGATACATACAATGAGGTACAGGAATTGTAACCATTTTTCCCCAGAATCACTGAAGGAGTTTGTAGCAGAGGTGGCTCTTATCTCCTTGGAGGTTCTTAGGAAACCCATAGACTTTGTTTTCTACCCTGACATAAATAGCATCAGTCTTTGGTTCTCTTCTCTGACTCTGTAGGTCTTCTACATGACCTACAATAAAACTTTATTTTACTGTCCTAAGTTTTCAAACAAATGCTATTACATTCATCTACAGCTCATGACTGCAGGAATATTTTACTCCTGATTCTAATATCATGCTTTATTCAATTCCTCTAGTTGTTACCTTCCTCTAAAAAAAGACTCAATTTCTATCCCTTTAACAGGTTTCAGGGATTCAGAAGAAAGAGAAAAGATACTTCTTTTATAGAGAGAAATAGAAGAATTTCTAAACACAAGCTCTGAGGTGCCACTGCGCTAGACACCCTAGAAATAATGAGACTTCCAGGTTGAGATTTTCAGGTTGCCCATTTGATTTGAATGCAGCAGGTACTCAACACTCCTAGTTACCTTTGAAATATTCATTGTAATGATATTTAACAATTAGGCTTAAAGCATGGAGCGTTCCCTGAGAACTAACTAGGAAGAGTTGATGACCTAAATCTTCTGTCTTTTGAAGAGTCAGCCACACTATTTAAAAGCATCTGAGATTTTTACTCTAACTTAATGAGACCTTTACCTAGGCAGAGTAAAGGAAGGCACTCTGTCTCCAGACTAAACAGAGAACTATCTGCCATAGGACTTCTGAGATGCCTGATGTTCAGGGAAGGACTATTCTAACCACATTTACAGTCAGCTCCCTATTGGTAGGGATGAACAATACAGATGTCATTGCATTGACTGTAGTTTAACTTCACTGCAGAAGAACATGGGCTGCTGGTTCATTCTCAAGTATACTTTTGAAGAACATACATTTAAGATAATGATGAAACTTTAGCCAGTGAATTAGGTCTGAAAATGTGTCTGTGCAAAAGAAATATGTGATTTCCAATGTGTCAGGACTGTGGAACAAGTGCAAAGTGTAATTCAAAGTCATTATACCACTTGCTATAAATATTGTTTTCATAAAGCCAGCCTGCTCATATACTCAGATAACCCATTCTATTATGCAGGCAGCTACAGGACTCCTGAATCACACCTACTTGAACCTGAGGGATTAGAGGTTTTGCCCTTTAAATAACATAGGTCCTGGGCTTGCCACATTTTTCAGACCTCTTTGGAGAAGCAGAATTGATTTTTTTTTTTTTTTTAAACAAAAGAATCGTTCAAGGCCAAAAATAGACATAAGTGAGCCTCCTCCTTTTGTAGTTGTGTTTTTGAAAATCAGACACGTAAAATCTTTTGTAGCTGTGGGCTCAAAACTCTCTTTTGTGGAAACAGTGGTGTACTGTAATTGGTTGAGTACAGCTATCCAGCCTGAGAGGGTGACCTTTCACACTCTGCCCTAAAAGAACACTATTGAAAGAGAGGTGGCGTAATCTGGGTTAAAGGCTTCTTACTAACATGTTGAGAGCTTGTTTCACACACACACAAACAGTTGCACGAAAGCCCCAGCCTGATGATAACTTAGTACTTTAGCATGGTGCTCTTGAGACAGCCCTCTTCTGAGAGAATAAAGAAGGGCCCCTTAGTTGAAATGCAGGACTGAAGCCCTTCATAACCACTGGGCAACTGTTACGAGGGAAAAAGAAAGTTAAAAGGGATGAGAACAAAAGGGGCTATCCTTGTTACAAGGCTCTGGTTCTAGACCTGAGAAACTCCTTTCCCCTAATCTTTTTATTATATTTCCCTGTATAGGCCCAGGTTTTGACAGTGCAATCTCTTGTCTTTCTGGGCAAGTATATTCAGTACTGTTTAAGAAATTCCCGTGTATATGCCTTTTTCGTGATCTCTTTGTACATGAGGAAAGAAGGTGAACATCTTTACTTGTTTGGTTAAGAAGTGAA
Source organism: Coccyzus lansbergi (assembly GCA_033558105.1). Lineage (NCBI taxonomy): Eukaryota > Metazoa > Chordata > Aves > Cuculiformes > Coccyzidae > Coccyzus > Coccyzus lansbergi. The sequence continues at coordinate 3,056,308 of JAUMJK010000138.1, read as the reverse complement.
AGGAGTGGGATATTTCTAATGTGTAGGCAGTTAGGGCCAAGATGTAGCTTAAACAGTATGAAAACTCTAAAAACTGTACTGTTATACTTAACAGATAGGAAGAGGTGAAGATGTGCTTGCTTAGGTTGTAAACAGACTTGAGACTTTTACATTCAGTTTCACAGGGACCAAACTCAAAGACAGCTAATCAAAGTCACCAGCATGGGTTGAAGGTACTGGGTGACATGAGTGCAATATGATCCCTTAGCTTGCAAAGCCTCCCCAGTGCTAGATACGTGCCCTGGGCTGCTGGGTCATGGGAATGGCTACTTGCGTCTAATAGTCCCCTCATGTCTCTGCTTTTCAATGTTTACTTCAACATTGATTAACATGGTTCATCTATCTCATGCAGCTTATCACTTTACATTTCACTTTTCCAACCTACTCCTTATCTAGGTTTTCTTTTCCACGTGTCCTAATTTTCTTTCTAACAAATTCCCACGTATTTAATAGTTTACTATTCCATATTTTTGTATTACTATTGTTTATATACTTAATGTTAACTAATTGATACACATTGCCAGTGATCCTTGTTGGAAAAAATAAAGGATAATTACAAATTATTTTAGTACAGTTTTTATCTACTTACATCCCATATAACTTGCACAAAGCAAAATGAGATGATAAAGTTCTATATTTATCACAATGTTAGACTGTCTCATACAGGATTTTCTTCTGGCTAGCAGTTAATAAGAACAGGGAGCTCTGAATTGATGCTGAAAGTCTGGATTGACTGTGGATGATATGGACTACAGCAACTCTCCTTAACTTCATGACATTGCATATCAGGTAGCACAAAGTGCCCAAGCTCTTACTTCCTTCAATGTGTCTGTTAGTTAAATGTTCTTTGTGTCCTCTGGAGCAGAGTTAAGCTTTGTTTGCTTTGTCTACATTTCTGGCTCATTTCCAGTTTTCCTAGTTACTGTTTTTGTATATTTTACTTCAAAATCTTTCAACTGGCAATTAAATTTACAACTTTCTCCTCCAGGAAGGACCCAAAGTGGTGCAGACAAGACTGAAACCACCAGAAGACTTTGCTTCTTCATGGGAAGCCCCAGCATCATACAGGTCATAGGTTAGTGGAAAAGTCCTGAAGAGGACCAACAAGACAGCTAACTAACTACTCAGAGTTGTAAAATCTGTTTCTGAACAAAGTGAACTCGACACTGTTGAAGTTCAGTTTCTTGTGGGTTAAAACCTGACCTCTTTGCCTTTGGAGACTGAGGTTCATGTCCATTAATTTTCAGGAAAGAATACATTTGATGAGTTCATCACAGCCTACGGTGGAGATATTTTGTCACAACACAAAATCACCACACAATACAGCATGATTGGCAGCTGCTTCCTAAGAGCAGCCCATGGTTGGTTGCAGCTGCTCATGACAGAGAGCCATTGGCAGTCAGTAGCGGAGACTTGCCCACAAAGTCCCTTTGAACCATGCAGAGCACTGGCTAGCCTTCCACATCTCTCACTCTGGGGTTCACCCAACTCTTTGCCTCACATCTATAATTTGGGAAATAATTTGCTTTGCTCCCAATTAGTAAGCTAGTTTACATGTAGGAGCAATTTGGTATCCAAAATGTATTTATAAATACATGCAGAGTGATTGCAGGAGAACTACACAGAGATATGTCATCATTAAAAAAAAAAAAAAGAAAAGAAAAGGAAAAGGAAATCACAAATTTTATTCTAAACCTTTCTACCAGGAAATGCAATGAGATTTAGGGAAATGAGCCACAGCTGACATGCCCGAAAAATAACTCTTACGGGATCTATAAAGTGAGTTTATTTGTGCCATCTTTTACAGGAAGGGCTGTGCGTGAATTTCGTGGCATTGCCACTGGGGTTGCTTGAACACCCGGCTGGTGATCAGCATTTTGGATGCTCATGAATAACCGGAATATGAGCACCTTAAGCACAAATTCAACAGAGGTTTTTCAAGTTCATCATCACATATGAGATTGCATCATTCATAGTGGCATTTATAGCCATCAGTACTATACAACCCATGGTAACAGATGACATTGCATGCTGAAAGAGGCCGTGAAAGGTCTTTCATACTGTTTCCTGCTCGTAATGACAGCTTTTACTGCCAGTTAGGACAGAATCCAAACACATGAAGTCATGAAGGCTGTAGGTGTTGATTTGGATATGAAACGTATAACCTAGCTTCTGCAGCACTGATTAACAGAGACAAGTTTTTCGGTGCATAAGTTGTGTGCACAATGCTAGAGAAAACTGCAGTTGAAGGGACATAGAGGATGGCTATGAGCTAGGATATTAGCCTCTTAACAAACAATTTGATGTACACAATTATTTTGTGTTAAAAATATGTTTGGACCCCTATGCACATAATCAGCTGGACATCATGCCCTTAGAACCTATTCACATGTAGCATAAAAGAATAAAGATATCTGTGTGTCCAACTAGTAGATTTCTCCCCTGGATGCCATTGACATTTATATCTCTTCATAAATGTGTTTTTGTTTGTTTGTGTATATTTTGTATGTGTATTTTCATGTTTGGCCAAAACTTCTGTGTTTATAGAAAGCTCATAAATACTTTATAGCTTTTGTTCATGAATTAATTAATGAGTTTTATAAATAGTGATAATTTGAAAACACAACATATCTGAGAGGCAATATCACTTTACCTATGAATCACCTCTTAGTCTTTTCTATTTTCCCTGGTTTGGATGTGTTTTCCCAAGGAGTCTCTGAAAGCATTTACAGGTCTATTCACTTTTACTGAAACCTGGGCATTAACAGTATAAAAGTGAACACATATAGTCACATCTTTCCCAGCCTATAGCTAACAAGAGGCTGATAAAAGCATGGAAAAGTGAACTCCACAGGTCAGTGCAAACTTCAAGCCATGCTGTGCTGGATGGTCCCTGCATCACCTGCAGATTTTCTGCAGTTTTTCCAGGCCCAGCTTGGCATTGATAACTCATGGCTAGACAGTCTCAATTACTATTTTGAGCATAACATGTGTGTGTGTGTGCACGCGCATGCACTTGTGTGTGTGTGTAATAAGCAATATAGGTTAATCCCCTTCTGATGACAGAAGCTTCAAGTGGTTACAAGTAGCAGACCTGTTTTCAGATGCCTGAAGTAACTGCCTATAAGGTGCAAGGTAAAGAAATAATTAATTGCACTTACTGGTCAAAATTGGGAATTGATATATGATAGCACTCTTTTGTAGCAAGTGCTTTGATTCAACATGAGGCAGAGTTTTTGGTGAAAGAAGTGTCAAGTCACAGAATATTTTTCTGCAGTCAAAGGTTGAATTTAAGTAATCACCCAGTGTAATTTTACCCATATCAGATGTTTTCAACTACAATGCATGCAGAGGGAAGAAAAGAAGTGAAAGATTGAAACAGAGAGAAAAAACATCCCCTAAATTCTGAACATACAGTCTTGCTGAGTAACCACATTCATAACTGAGTGGGAGTGATTTGTTCTGACAACACAAGACTACTAATTTTGCTGAATTAACAGCACTACTAGTAGTGGGAGGAAGGGAAGAGGGGGTAAAAAAGAGATTTTTTTAATGGACTTTCTTTGGATTATTATTTATCAGGTGATATAAAAATATGTGGTCTAAAGTATCACAAAAAGTGAGGATGCATCCTTCTACTGTGTTGCTTAAGCAACTAAATATCTGGAGCAACAAGCTCAAAAGAACAAGAAGCATATTTATATTTTAAAATTAAAGCAAGCTTACACTTGCTGGTGAAAGGGAAAAAGAAAAATTGACTTGGATTCCTTCTTCACACTAAAGCAAAGAGCATTTCACTAAGGGTCTTTAAATTAATGTAAACTTTTTTTACTCCTCACATTTGGAAAGACATGAGTCTAGGATTATTCTCTATTGAAAAGATTAATATTTTCAGTGCAAACTTTGGAATCCACTTGGACAGCCCAGAACTTCCAGCTGTTGTTTACTCTATTAGTTAGAAAATCCCAGTGCCATTCTTTTAAAACAAAATTAATAAAAAAGCTCTATTGAGTTAATTTTGTGGAGTTATGTTAATAAGCACAATTTGCACCATGCAGGTTTACTTTGTGGTTTGTGGTGAGTTTGTAGAGGTTTTGTGAGCAAACCCAAATGTGGTGACAGAAAACCTTTCCAAAGCACAGGCTTTTACACTCCAAGCACAGAATTTCCTTTTGTTGCCATGTGTGACGTGTTTTTTGTATAATAAATGTCTGTAATAAGGTTTCCTTCAGTTGGCTCAAAGGGCCTGTGCCTCTGTTTTTAATGGCTGTCTTTGGAGGAGTTTCGTTTACATGTATTTTCTTAGAATTTGAGCAGTTCTTACAGACAGTATTTAATGACCTAGAGCCCAATCCAGAGAAGTATTGCTCACTCACCACTTCAGACCACGAGTGCTTGGATAGTCACTGGAACACAGTTTTATCCAAGAAGTAGCTTCAGATGGCTTGATGGCACAGTGAAGAGCAATTCTGAGCTACTCTAATTTTTCTCTGTCAATGCCAGAAGGTCCTATGAGGGCTGGAAAGAGTTGGAGCCACTGTGCTCTCCTGCAGGACAGCAGTGTAGTGGGAGCACAGTGGTCCCCAAGCAGACTTTCTGCACCAGGAGCATATGCACAGCAGAAGTTTTCCTACTTCATATTTCATAATTTCATCCTCCTCAAATCTAAACTGGTGAAAGAAGAAATATCTCCCTTGTGACAGTCTGGATCATCTAAACCGATACTATTTTTGTGGTGGAAGGAAGGGCAGAGGAAGGAACCAAATTTGCTATGGAAACTGGTTTCTATTCCTACATAATAAAAAAGCAGATGAGGTTGTGATTTAAAAAAAAGAAAAAAATTGAAAGAGGAACCAACATGTTGCCAAATGCAAATCTAGTTAAAAACCCCAACAAAAAGCCCAACCACCGAAAAAATATGCCTTTTGTAAGGCGCTCTTTGTTGCAAATCAGTAAAAGTTGATTCCTGTAATGAATTAAAATATTCCAAAAGCTTAAAGCTTCTATCACAGTTGACCTTTAAGGCATGTAGCAGCAAAGAAGTTAATACACTTTGCACATGTTGCAGAGCAACAGGTGGTAGAAAAACCCATGCGGGCTCCTTGCATTCCTTACTTTTCAAACTGGTGGCCCCTGGTATTTTGGGATTTACACTACCTCCCCCAGGCTCTGACTGACAAGCTAATCGGTGTGCTGGGAAGCCCTGAGCTATTGATTCCACTGTAACAGAACACCTCCCCGTCAATGAAACTGCAATGAAATGCTTCAACAACGAAGAAAGGGAGGCATTAGGCTGTTGAGCAACTGGAAGAAATTTGCTTGTAGGTAGTGTGGCAGAAATGAAAAGGCTCTCGGGGGCACAAGCTTGAAAAGCCAGGTTATTAAAAAAGCCACAAAGCTGGAGTCTGGCTGAGTGGAGAAAAATAGTTATGGCTCAGTTAGGCGTATCTAAAAGGAGGAGGGAGGGGAACGCAGCTTTCAAAATTGCGCTAATCCCCCATGTACTTAATTTCTTTTCTTTTACAGCAGCTTGTAGTATAGCAACAAGTATTCAAGCAGTTAATAATTTTAAACAGTTTAGCTTTCCGTAGGCAATATATCTTTAGCCTTAATTAAAATTTCATTTTAGTAAGGGGAAAATATTAAAATGACATTCTGATCATCTTCTAAGATGGAAAATATATGATAATATGAATATTTTATTAGACAAACTATTATTAAACAGCTGGTGCAAAATCTTAGCCACTGATTAGGTGGGTTTGTTTGAAATTCAGGTCACTATTTCTTAATAATAACCCAGCAGCCTTCCTCTCACAGTTACAACCACCAATGCTCTGCCTACAAAGACAAATGTCCTAATATCCTCAAAGAAGGATTGATACCCACAGTGCCAGCCTGTAGATGATTCCCATTCTGAGGTGCTAAGCATGCCCAGAGCATCATCTGGGCACATTTCTCAGGTGTGTCTGTATGTAGACTAAGAGGCATGCTCTTTGCTTCAGGAGTCCTGAAGGGATGAGTATTAGAAGGTGAATCAGCTTGGCCATTTTAATTGGGGTGCAAGTCAGAGTGGGAGCTGTCACAGCTGAGCTTTGAGGCTGGAATTTGCATCTGCTGTTAATTCAGGAGCCTGAGTTTACTGACCTCCAGGAAATATGCATGTCCTATCTATTTACTCATTTTTTTTTCTGGAGTGAGCTGTCAGTTTTTCTTTTGGAAAGTTCTCTCTCCCCGTGTAAGTTGTTGAGTGCAATAAAAATGTGAAGGCCTTGGTTACACACAAAGCAAAATGGTCACTCGCCTAGGTGGACAGATTAATTTTTCAAAGACAATAAAATGGCTGACATTGTATCTAAACTGAAAATGGCAAAAGTGGCCTTTTTTTAAAAAAAATTTCCTGTCCCATCAGTTTTGTCCAGAATTTTGCTTTGAACAAACAATGGAGGTGTTTTTTCTGCATACTGTTATTTCTTGTTGATGGCAGTGGTGTTATCTGTCTATGACTATAAATACATATATGGGCTCTTTTCCTGCAATGGGGTTCTCTGTGCATAGTGGGGATGGGGAAGCTGGATACTGAAGTCAGGCTCAATTTGCTTGGCATCCTATCCCATGTTTTAACCATATGCAGTTCAGTTCTACTGCTTTTGTCCACAGGAGCTGTACTTGAGTGAGTACCAAGCATCTTGTGGCTGCGATGGGCAGAGATGGTGGTCCAAAGCTTGGCCAGTTCCACAGTCACAGTAACGTGGAGAACATCCACGAGTTAAAAAGGGAATGAAGGAGGCAGAAAAAACAAAAGAAATAGAAAAAGAAAAGAAAACTTAAAAGCAAATCAACATAAAAACCTAGAGCACAAAAATCTTACCCATACTGGAGGCAATCAGAATATTGACTTTGATTTCAGAAACAAAAAAATAAATCAGAACATAAAAAATAAAATTCTTTTTATCAAATACATTCTGTCTGATAGTGGCACATGCACAAATAATGTTTTTTTCCTAAAGCTGACCCATATCCATTTGCCTTAATTCTGTTCTTGTCCTTGAATGAAATTCCTCTGAGATTGACGGACATTCACCAAAAACTTGGATTTGTGTCAGCAACATTAATTAAGCCAAATCCTGAAATATGCAGCCCAACACAGAGGAGTTCTGTTTTACATTTGTGCAGTCTGGGCCAAAGTTTCATGGACTTTCCACTCATCAAAATGAAATGCTCCTGTCATGAAATACATACAACTCACTGAATAGCGGGCCAACAGCTGTAGACCTAACTAATAAATTCCCTGAATACCGTGTTATCAGTCTTTAGGATGTTCATCTAACCCCAGATATTCCTACTAGTACTTTAGATTAATTCATTTTGGTCTGATAGATGTTTAAATTTTAGAGTCTAAAGTGGTTATCTGGTGATGTGAAAAAAACACTAAAGAACATAGTATGGCCATTTCTAATGTGAGAATTTTGCAGACTTTTACAGCACTTTTATTTTATGCTGGGAACATTACCTAATAGAAAAAACAGTTCTGAACTCTTTTATTTCACCCATTAGACAATAGCATTTTACAAGAAATTTCTCATTTAAAAATTTTAGTCTTGTTTTTCCTTTAAGGGTCCGTAAATCATGTTTTTGGGTTTTTTTTTCCCTGATATTCAAGGAATTGGAACATTAAAAGTTCTGAATCCTTTTACAATCTATAAACAATGGGCCTGTGTGGACTCTAAAACTGGACAAAAATGTATGTCTCAGGTGTAGCTCTTACTAGTTACTGATATGGACTCTATTTTCCTCTTGCTACTTTGCTATATTTAGCATATTTAACAGATTATAATGAACAGGAGGAGTAGAAGGTGGAGGCACTGATATAGGGAGTTCTGTTCTAGTATTCAGAATATAATTTCTCAAGATGATCTAAGTCAGAAAGTTTAAAAATAACCAAAGATGGCTGGAACAACTTGGAGAAGATAATCAGATCTGTTTATTCCACATGATTGTTAATAACCCTGTAATTATTGACTATTATTAGAGAAAAATGTAACAGCAACTAACAGTTGGTTAAAAAAAAGAGAAGGTAAAACCTCAGAAATTTAATGCAAATGGGGTTGATTCCTCTTCAATTAATGGGCTTTTAAGCTTTCTCCAAGCTTTAGCTTTGCAGAGAAGTCAGGACTGGCATGGCTTATAGCAGCTGTTAATGCAACACATGCCTATCATTTGCTGTTGACAGGCATTAATAAAAACCTAATCTGAGGAAATTATGAAAAACCTACGTATTATGCAATCTGGTTTTTGTTTTGGCATGTGGCAAGCATTGGTGTAATACAAAGGAAATCATCATGTATAAACTTTATTGCCATTGTTTCCACTGTAAGGGCAATTGCTTCTTATCTTTTTTCTCAAATATGTTTGATCCTTTAATTGCTTCAGTACGCAGGTTAGCTTTGTGGTTCCATGGGTGTTACTTTATATCTTTCTTTTACAGAAGCAAGAATCCTGAAGAGTAGTTATTGACTCTGGGTGAGCAACAGAGAAATCAAACTCTTATACACCCCTTTTCTGTCTGACTACTCCTCTCTCTCTCACAAACACTGGCTTCTCTGGCATGTGTCCAGTAGTTATATTCCTTTAGACATGAAATCTTTTCAGAAACCTCTCCTTGTTTTTTTTTTCCCCTCAGCTATGTATCCTCCTCTTCAAAGAATGGGACCTTTTCATCAACAGAAGCATGAATCCACTGGATTTCCTTGCCTCCCCACAGGCATGTTAAACCATATTTACTAGTTTCATCCTATACAACAGAAAACATGTGTTATCTTTTAAGACACTATAAAGTTCAGTTATACTTGTAATTTGGTATGTGATAAATTCTTTCTTGCTTGCTTACTTTCTACCTCTTTCTCTTAATTTCTCTTCCAAAGGATTTTTTTTCTTTTTTTTGTTTGTAAGCTCTATGATAAAATCTTACAATACAGATACATTTTTGTCATTGCCTGAAGTATTTTACCACTAAACTCTTTAAATACCTAAAATATAAATGTGTATGGGAGTTTAAAAAAAAAGACACAAAGGACAATCAATAATAAGAGAGTGGGAAAAGGAGTAAAACTGTTCTATAGATATTCAGGCTGGAATGTGAGTGCTAAGCAAAGTCTTTGGGTAAATTCAACACAGATTTGGCCTGCAGCTCTAAACTGGCAATTCCAGTAGAAGAGCAGACCTCTACCCTGTGGTAAAGAGGTACAGAATAATGCCTCTTTGAATTAGTTTCAAAATGTTGCTGTGATGCAGATGAATTGCTCCTAGATGCCGAAGTACAGCGCACCAACATAATAGCATATTGTTAAGTCACACTGCCATTAGAGGATATAGTTATTAATCAAATTAAGTCAAAACACAAAGCAAGTATGAATTAGTATCAGATGACATGCCTCACTGTGAGCAGAGGAGAAGGAATGGAGGGAACCTGCCATTTTAAAAGAAAACAATCTTTCATAAAACTAAAACAGAAGGTGAGGGAATATACTACTATGGTAATAAGTGGCAGCTGGTATGTGCTATCTGGACAGTATTTGTCTTTAAATTCACATGTCAGTCCTAGAGGACTGCAAGGTGTCTTTCAGAAGCCTGGGCGAAACTCTGAATAGCATTTGGTTTTGGAGATATGGAAAATATTTATCAAGAAAGACAAAAGTACTTGAAACTTAAGAGGTGCAATTTTTTTTCTTCATCTTGGTATGCATCTTGTCAGCATGAATTTTTAGCTCCTGAAGAAATGTTAATTCTTATCAAAAGCTGATTTGGTGTGTGTGTGTGTGTGGGGAATTAAAACTGCTATTTCATTAAATTCTGTAGAAGCATGCCATTTGTGGGTTGCAAACCTGGTCCAAATACTGTGATCTGAGCACATTTGTCTAGGTAGTCTTTCACAACAAAAAAATAATTCACTAGTTTTGTGCAACTCTGATAATTACTCACACATGAACAGATGGATTTGCCTGTCATTACATGTACGTATGTGTGTGTGTGTTCCTAAGTACCACAATATTAGCTTCAGCTCTCTAAATTCTTCCAGTTATGATTAAAACTGGTGAGTAGTTTATTGAAAACAGTGATACTTACAGTGCCTAAAGGTAATGTAACAACATTCAGCACCATTATAGGTTTAGCAGTCTGCATTATGATGTTCACCCTTGCAGTAAATTTAGTTTCTTTATGGATCATCAGAAACAGATACCAAACGGAAGCACGGTCTTCTGCACAGAAGGAAAACAGGCCTTTTCACTCTTTGTTTTGAAACTGTTGTGGCTGCTCAGGCATTATTTACATGGTTATCACAGAATAATCTAACTTTAAAATTTTTCTAATTTTACAGATTGATTTGGAATTTTTGTTAAGTGTTGGTTTAATTTGGAGCATGATTGGTAGGTGCCTTTGTGAATTACCTGTCAGCATTCAAGTGTGTTTACTTCATTAATGGTTCCTGAGTGTGAAAGTTTGTTTCCCTTCTCCTCTTGCTTCCTGAGGCTATGGTTTCCTCATCATTGTGACATTGCCAAGCATGGTGCTAACGTACTACTTCTGCACAAGAGAATGTCATCACATGGGGTTACAGCCTTAAACAAAAGTCACAACGGCAAGGCAGTCAATCTCGGGTGAATTGCTTAAACAGAACATGTTTGTTTTAGCTCAAATATTAATATAGACTGTTCTCTGCCATTATTTATTTGGTACAGGTGACAACATCTGGAGAATATATCTTTCAGAACTGGATGAAGAATAAACACAGGTTTAACTCAGTCCCTCACTAATAAATGCACTGAGATGCCAAATAGTTTGTTATTAGTCTTATAGGTATTACCCTATTAGATGAAGGAGAGACCTACAGGAACTCGAAATAGGGATACTAAAGAAGGTTCTGAAGAGGTATTTGTAGACAGTGTTTACTGTTCCACTGAGTTCAGCAGAATTAGTTGAGTCACTAATGAATGGCAAATCACATCCTCTCTTAATCATGGCTTTTTGGTGATAACAAGTTTAAAGGGTATCACAAGGGTGTATTTGTATGTATTGTGACAAATATAATGAAAGAGGATGGCATTTCAGGGAGGTTCTGCTTGAAATCTTGAAAAGGCACAATCCTAACAGGCTAAGCTCTAGTAATCTTTGACCACATGTTCTTAGAGGGTCAGGTCATTCCTTGCTTATACTGACTAAAATACAGTATGATGAGCAAGTCTAGGAAGACATTTCAAGGGGAGTCTGTTGTGCGGTAGCAAAGAGTTGGAAATTCGGAGAAAAAAATGGGTGTAAGGCTCCTACCAGACAAACGCAGGTTTCTGTACATAGAGAGGCTGCTGTGCTCTTGGCTTTAAAACAGGCTAAATCACAACATGTGTGCTTCAATCTTTCCTCAATACGAATGGGCTTAAACCCCCCCACCTTAAATAATTTGCTCATTTGAGGCCTGAATGAGAGGGGGATATAGCAATCATTACAGAGTGTTAAAACCAAATCAGCCCTCCTGCAGTTGTGCACAGGTCCCCTAAAAAAAGACGAGTTGCACCTGTTTGAACTAGGGCTTCATCTGGTCTGCTGAAGGTGAATTTGAGGCCCACCAACACCTTTCAGATTGATCTACCATAAGTCAAGAACTCATGGTAACAACCTTCAAACCTGACAGCAAGCAATCCTTATTCCAGAAGAAGTGTTTGGAGCCACATGGGAATTCTGGGAAATAAACTTAGTTTGAGAAAGAATGGATTTTCTGCAAATAAGTGTTATTAGTTCTGAATGTTCACTCCATCAGTGAACAAAGTATTGGAGCCATCTTTTTCTATTGTATCTATAGAAACATAGAAGAGATACAGGAAGCTTATACTAATTGAGGAGGATGCATGTATGGTCACATATTAAGGTGATAATAGATTCAAAGAGCTGTTCCTGACTGTGCCTAGATTAAGCAGTTCTGATGATGAACTTTAGTTAAAAACAGTTATCGAGATACAATCAGCTTTACACATTAAATATTCCAACTCCAAAAAGGAAACAAAACAGAATCAAAGCTTCTAATCAGTTTATGATCCAGAGATTTTGCCAGCCAAACTTATTGGAAGAAGTAATGTAAACAGAAAGATGCAAGCTAAGTCAGTTAAGTGGAATTTAAGCTGTCAAGCTACAGTGTAGAATTCCATTACCATATCTCCTTGTGTTTTTTTTTTAATAGTATTCTCTGAAAAGCACTAGATGTAATAAAGTCAATTTAAAATTTGTTCTACCAATCTTTTGCATCTGTAATTTTCCCATTAAATGTAAATGCCCACGAGGCATGCTATTTGCATTACATTGCATTTGCAGTCTTTAAAACAAACTATAAATCCCCTCCTTGTTTCATGTGATTGATGCTGTGTGTATAAATACCACCATAAACCTCAAAGGGGGCTAACAGTGACAGTAAATTAAAGTTTTCAAGTCTGGCAGCATCTCAGCACTTCAGCCCTTGATCTTAAGCAGTGTTGTTAACCCCCGCCTCATTGCCCTCCTGAACTCACCTTCCCTCCTCTCTCCCTTTCCCACCCCCCTTTTTCCCTATTTCATCCCTACTCTGATTTCCTTGGGAAACACCTTTCCACCCATACAAGCTGAACCAAGCCAGGAATATGATATTAATTAAAAAGAGGTTGCAGCTGTTTGCCAGATAGGACCAGGTCTTAACTTTGCTGTCTTGGAGTATCTAAGTTCAAGACTCTGGGGCCATCACACTTTGTAAACAATAGTCAGCCACTACTGTCTTGATTGTCCAGCACTACTCCAATAATTAAGTGTCTTTGAGGGTATTTATTCTTTCTCTGTTGTGTTCCCTTCCCCCCAACACCCACCCCCTCCTCATCTTCTCTTTTCAGATTGCTTTTCTCTGATTCACTTTCAGACCATATGCAGAAGAAAGAAATTGAGAATTCAGAGAAACCTCCTCCAAGTTTGAGGAATGCATTATCACGTCACTATTAAATTTTCTGTTTAATAGGTTACCCCACTCTTCTTTATCAAGTTTTGTTATAAAATCTACCTTGATTTGATCTTATTGAATCTTAACTCTAAGACACATCAGTATCTCCTGTGATGTTTGCCATTGTTTAGGTAGGAGGAGACACAATTTATGCCAAAATTCTCCAAAAGATTGATCTGTGTGCCAAGCACAGCCTCATGGTAGGTAAAACTTAACTCAGGCAATGAGGTAGTGTTAGCTTACTACCGTTATGTTGTGTATTTTTCACATCAGAACCAAGTGCCAACAGCTCAGCACTCAGTCCTGGAGTCAGGAAAAATAATTGGTGGTTTTTTGCTTTCTTAGAAAGAAAAAAAATATTTATGAGAGAATACTGATTGCATCATACAAACCTAATTAAATCTGTGAGGCAAAGGGAATTCTTTTCAGATCAGGGAGAAGTTTCTTGGTAAGATTTTTAAAGACTATAGTCAAAGGTGGGAAGTGGAGTGGAAAAATAAAAGGTGAAATCTGAATTGAGATGAGGTTAGTTAATTATTTTAGGCTACTGTTCTCTACCAGAGATCCTCTGAGAATCCAGGAGCAGCTAGAGCATCCTAGGTGGATACTACTTGGGATTTGCATAGATCTCAGTGGGAAGGAAGGCTGTTGCAGCTCTTTTATACACTTTCCTCCCATCCTCCAAGCTCAAGAGGTTCTTGCCCTTGCAAGTTGTTGTCCTCTGTAACACCCTATATGCTATAACCTTTAGAAATCAGTAATGTCCAAAGTCCTATTAAACTTCCTTATGACATGGACAACATTACGATCAAAACAATTTTATTATAGAATTTCTGAAGAGTGTCAGGTTTTTTTGTAAAAATTGGGAATGTACATAATCATTTATTTCCTGGGATATATACAAATCTAAAAGCAATGGAAATAAACTGGAAGTTTTGTCAACAAATTTGAGTCCTTAAATAGAACAAGCAATAACATTCGGACAGGATTCCCTTTTAAATAAATTTAACACCTACAGAAGGTGTAAATCATTACCATTTTTTCCTGAGGAAAAATATGTTACACGTGTCTTTGATGCATTGATACAATTACACATTGATAATTGTATTCAACAATCTGCATCAAACTATGCAAAACAATGACTCAACAGGTATATGATGATGGCTCTTCAACTTCTCTTCCCATAAAAAGGTTACCTACAGGTTTTATCTTGGAACACTGTTACCCACAAATCTGAAATAGCCAAAAGAAATCATGGTACCTAATCTCTTTTGACAAACAGGTTTTAAGGTGTCCAGATCAAATATGACAAAGCTCAGATTTATTTCTGCTTTTGACGGGTTTTGTGTAACATTTCACTGAACCTTGCCAAGTCTGGATTTTATAAAAAGCCACCAGGCCAAGCCTGGACATCACATCTTGGTCTTGAGTGCCATATCTTATCATTACTGTCTTAGGATTGTTATCTTAAGGCTAATGATTAACTATTTTGGGTTCTCTATGCATTTGCAGTGAAAGAATTCCCATTAGACTCATAGACTCATAGAATAACCAAGTTGGAAGAGGCCCACCGGATCACAGAGTCCGACCATTCCTATCAGACACTAAACCATGTCCCTCAGCACCTTGTCCACCCATGCCTTAAACACCTCCAGGGAAGGTGAATCAACCGCCTCCCTGGACAGCCTGTTCCAGTGCCCAATGACCCTTTCTGTGAAATTTTTTTTCCTAATGTCCAGTCTAAATCTCCCCTGGTGGAGCTTGAGGCCACTCCCTCTTGTCCTGTTCCCTGTCACTTGGGAGAAGAGGCCATTAGCCATTAACTGCCCCATCAGCTATAGATGCAAGGGACTATGCACGAGCCAGAGCATGTGTGTAGCACCCTGCCATATATTAATTGCTGGTAGCATGAACACAGAGTAGGTAGTTTATGGGACTTTTTACATGTAATCCTTAAGAAAGATGCTGATATGAAAATACTTTTTTGACCAAATCTCCATTTAAAAAGGTTAAACTGCTGCTCAGGTAATAAAAACTTCTAAAACCTCACTTTCATTCGGAAGCGTCTTAACCCTTTATTTCATTCTGAACCATCTTAACCCTAATCATCTCTTAGTCTTTTATTATTTTTCCTTATGTCTTCTCTATCTGTTTTGCCCTTTAAATGTTCCTTTGAGTTACTTGGACACCCTGTTCTTTCAAAGTTGTTATAGCAATTTGACTGCAGTCAGTTGCGTGACGCCCTCAGCAGTGGTCTGGGGACATGGTTCCTAATCTTATGAAGAAGTTGCTGAATGGCTCTTTTAAACATCCCTTGATTTCCTTATTAGAGGGAATTCACTCAAAAGCAGAAGCTCAATCTGTGTCTTGCAGGTCAGAGAAATAACTCAGGACATTCCTTCTAGAAATGAATCTCTTGAGAGTGAAGTTTACTGCAATCAGATTCAAATTTACAAGGGAAAATGAATAAAACCCAATTTTGATAGTACTAATATATATACACACACGTATCTATATATTTTAAATACACTTAAATTTCATTAGCAATGATTGTTTAGAGAAACATCATTACATTCCTGGGCTTGGGAGCCTTCTCCAGGGTTGTGAACAATCAAAGATTTATTTGAGCTTTCTGCACACTGGGAAATGAAGACACAGAATCTCATTATCATGTCTATTAAAAGGCAGAATCTGGGGTACATCTAAGAAAAGATATATTACTTTTTAAACTGCGCTGCAAACTGTGAAGTACAACAGGGACTTGAACTATTTAAAAATACTCTGGGCTTATGAGTAAGAAAAAAATAGGGTCTCTTTCCCAAACAGTATAAAAATATCACACCATTAAGTTCTGCTGTTATTACAGTCTTAGCAACATGATTGTATCTACTATTCCTTGAAGCTGGTTGATCCCTGAGTTTGATGCTGGGGTCGAGGGACCATGGAGGGTTACCAGAGTGAGTTACTTAGGGGACAATGCAGCAGGGGGTATGAACAATGACCAGTTAAATTCTAGTTAACCCCAATTATAAACCTTCACCTTTGTTAATTAGATTAATTCATCAGCAGGTGCTGTGCTTACAGTGTGTTGGAGGGATGCAATCCAACATTTTCACCATTTATTAAAAGTTAAAATCTTTTATGTCATCACTCCATTGCACACAAATGGCTGTGCAATATATTACTATAAAGGTAAAACCAGGTTAAGTTTACCTATAAATTAGAAGGTAACATTTATTCTAAGGATCCTTCTTAGAAGTGAAAAATTTGCCTTGCAAGCACTTTCTCTAGTTATTAAACATCTCTAAGCTATGAATCTGAGAGCTTAATTAAAAGCAACAGAGACATGTCCAAGGAAAAAAAGAAAAGAGTTGAATGTCAGTATATGCAATTTTCTTTCAATATCTCATTCTTCCCTTCATCAGTGTCCAAAGTTTTGTGTGCCTTGGTGTAGTATCTTAGCACAGTGACCTCTGGAGACCTAAGTCCAGTCAAGATCTGCTTAAGGCCATAGGTTTTGGTAAATAGGTTGAAAGAGCTGAAAGGCTGGTTATATCTTTTGGTGCCCTGGCGATCATACTTCCATGTGGCCATCTTAGAATCATAGAATCACAGAATCATAGAATCATAGAACAACCAGGATGGAAGAGACCCAGCAGATCATCGAGTCCAACAATTCCCATCAAACACTAAACCATGAGATGTGCAGGCTGTTTTACCACAGGAGTGGAAAGTAAAGGGCAGGCTTGAGCAGCACCTATTTGGTCTGTGCAGTCTTGATAAATCTTTTTCATGAATGTGAAAATGATTATTTTTCACACTAGCAAAACCCATACAACTTGTTTGCATAAACAGAGACAGGTTAGCTCTCAGTCCCATATGTGCAATAAATTTACACTGATCCCACTAAATTCAATGGGGGTAATTCCTAATTTAAATATGTGAAAGAGGTGCATTTTGTCCACAAATTACTTTTAAACAGAATGACTCAAAGTAATTTGCAAGTCTTCATAAGGTTCATAACATCCTTGCGAAGCAGGTGAATAGCAAATATATAAAATATATTTTATATATCTCAAATTCACAGTTGTGTAATTTGAGGCAGGAGAGCTCAGTTCCTGCCAATGTGATACTTTAATTCCCCATTGAGTGAAAGATCTGTAAAGACAATATTTAAAGGTGTCTACATAAAATATATTTACCAAAACTAGAATATTTTTAACATTTTAAAATATTTCTTTTAGAAGTGGCTACAAACTGATACAAAAGACCAACATGAATAAAAAGAATGCTTTTTCTTGTCCAGCAATGTCCAAACACATTCCTCTACCTGCAAAGCAGGAGCTTCTCCTAACACTGGTTCTTTTCTAATAGTGTATGTTGTTGTTGGATGAAAGTTTGCATGCTGGGGAAAGATCTTTTGCAGGCTAACTACTGTGGAAAAAGAATGTAGAAATCTTTTTCAGACTTCTTCAAGAAGCCACAAAATTTGCCTTCAGAAGAGGGTACTGAATGCAAAATGTTTAGGGATTTGTCTTTGAAAATATGTGTTTGCTTAAATAGTTGCTGCACAAGACTTCCAGCATTTTATATCTATACATTTCAACAGACTACTTTGTTAGGAGGCCTAAAGGATGGCATGTCATCTTCACAGCATCAACGAGACAGGGAGCAGCTGAGTTGGAATAAATGCAGGAAGAACATCTTAAAATTGTTACTTAAAGTAAATATGAAATGGGTTTAGACTTAAATCATCTGCATCTGTAGCTGTTGCAATTGTGCTGTATTAAATATCCAGAACACTGCCCCCTTTTTCAAATGCTAAGTAGTGATATTGTTACGTTAGCCACTCCTTGAAAATTAGAAGACCTTACGAGGCAAGCAAACAAAAATTCCAGATTATGGAAATTAATTAAAGCACACAATGCTGCCTTTCTCAACATTCAGACTCAACTAATTAGGGATTAGATTATTCAAGAGCAGCAGATCAATTAGGATTGCTTTCTATAAAAATCTACAGTGAAATATATAGTTACCTGTTGAAAAGTGAAAGAAATCATGCCCAGGTATGGACTGATCAAACCACAATACTGCATGTTGACAAAATAAATTATGAAAACAATAATCATGTTTATCCAATCTCTTTGTACAAAATTGTTATTTTGATTCCAGTGCCAGCTGTCTGAAACTTTAATTTAAGTGCTTGCTTGAGGCAAGACATTTGGGATACTAGTTGAGAATGTTTTATAGCCTAAGCAATATGTTTTACTAACCTCAAATACTATGATGAAGATGTTAATGGTAACTATAATATCTTCGAGGGGGTTCCAGGGTGATCTTTGATTTTACCACAATGCTTGCATGCCTAATGAACTCTGATATTTTTTTAGCTTCATTAGCTGCTGGCTCTGTAGGAATGGTGGGAGACTTCTCTACAGGAGGTGAACGCTTTGTATTTTAAAGGGAGACATACCAAGCAACACCTTAAACTACTTCTTGCTAGTGTCAAATGTATGTCTGTGTAATCTGGGGGAACAGTGATAAAAATATGTCACTATACATTTTAGTGATACAAAAAGATTGTTAAAAATAAATACTTCATAATTCACTAACTTATACATTTCAGTGGTCGATGCCTTTTTGTATGCTTAAGAGTCCAGTATCTCTTGACTTGTGATCTGAAGTGCTTCTCAAAAAACTCTGGGATCCTTGCTACTTGCTTCAGAAGGCAGTAGGATTGCATTGCAAGGGGAAATCTGGCTGAACTCAATGGTTAACGAGGTTTTAATTACTTGTGCTGGAAGTAGTGGCTATGAGACATCAGGTTATTGCTTTTGTAACTGTAGCTCTCTTACAGCTCCCACATAGACCACAGACTTTGAGCATTCGTTTTCCAGCAACACAACAGAGAAACCCTTTAATCGCTGTGCTTATTGTCTCACTAAGTGCACACCAGAAGTTTTAGTGTGAATAAAGATTTAGATGGATTCTTCTTACACTCAGTGAGTTTTCTGAACTCACTGAAGTAGATGATGGAAATATTTTCAGTGGTTTTGTCTCCTCCTTCCTAAAACATATCATGCTGGATAAAAAGCATTAATCTTTTAACTAAAGGTATTCCAAAACATGTGCTGTAAAGATTTCTTCAGCCTAAAGGTAGGTTTGTTTTTTTTTTTTTGCTACATTTACTTGTTTTAAAAGAATGAGAAGGATTTCACTTACTACCTACTGGCACACCAATTCATTAATGCTCTGTCAGGGGCAAATGACTATTTACACTAGTGTGTGAATTGTAAAGGACTATACTATATACTATTCTTGGATTTTTCAAACAAGTTGCATTATTTCCTTGATTCAAAGATAAAGCTATTTAATTAAAAATATGTAGTTCTCTCTTTTTTATTTTTTATTGTGAAATTAATTTTGAAAAAATAATCTAAATACAGTCCAATTCTTGATTCAGTATTCATAAAAGGAAAATCTGGACCTAGATTTCTTGGGTGTAATGCATTAACTGCATATGTATGTTTCATGAAGCCAATAAGTCCTAACCTATTCCTGTGTTCTCCAACCAACAGCCTCTGAATCATCTGCAATACTGAAGGATGATTTTTCTGACCTGTGACTTGCACTCCTCCTTTGTTTTTCCTGGTGACTCCTCTCAACTCAGCTCAGAGCTGTGTATGTTGTTTGATACAATTAGCAATTAGATCTCTGTTCCTAGCTAACCACCTTTTCTTTGTTAAAATTCTGTTCTCATTTTTCTGTCTGAGTTTTTATTTCTAAGTTACTCTCTATCACTGGCTTTGGAACCAATTTAGCATTCCAAAGAATAGTTGTCTTTATGGTCTTTCACATGTACAAGTTCTGGTGGGTTTTTTACCCATTGCTTATTCTTTTTCTTGGTGAACATTGTCTAGGAAAAAAAATAAAACACAAACTTTACAAAGCAGGTTGTGTGAATGCAGCAGAATAATCCTAACTTGGAGTTAGTGCATTTATTTTTTTTTCCCTTACCTAAATATAAGTAATGAACCTCAAACATACTGGGATGGTTTCATTTGGAGGAAGGTGGGAAAGTGGTTTTGTAGTATTTTATTTTTAAATATTTACTGCTGGCGACAAAATATATAGAATTGAATGAGTGGTTATTTCATTCAGCCAATTTGTTTTCCCTGGTACTGACTGATTGGTTCTAAGTCATCCTGAACTCCACCAACTTGATATCTGTCAGACAATTCAGGTCATTTTTATTCCATTAACATGAGTTTCTACTGCAACAAATCCTTTTCATACTCAAATTTATGCCAGAGATAATCATCTGGATCTTGTCAGTTTTCACTATTAATGGGCTGAACTAGCTCTAATACCAGTAAACATTTTACTTTCTTGTGTGTAAAACAAAGAAATAGTTTATTCTGTTTCCATCTAATGGTAGCAGGTGCAATTTGGTTTTGAATATTTACTTTAAATGAATTGACATGGATTTTACAGTTATAACTCTAAATTCATGGTCTGTGGTAAGGAATAAATCTATGAGGTCACCAGAAAATCACCACTATCTGGATTTTTTCCACTCCTAAGGTAAAGATATTAAATACCGAGCAAAGATAATGGAGATGTGTTTGTAGAACGATTTCAATATACAGAGTGATACGCAAGCAGAGAGTACATATCATAGAAAATCTGTGCTTTAAATGATGTGATAAATTAGGCAAAAAGAGCTGGTTGGATATGATGTACAGGAGCTTAGACCCAGGTACACTTGCTACTGGAAATACATCTAGTTCCCAGTGTGCTTCCTGCCAGAGAAGCCAGTCAGAAGAGGAGTGTTAGAAACAAGACCCATGCAATGCAATTCTTTCCCTCCCAGAGGCATGCAGCATCCCCAAGGTTCTCTGAAGATCGCTCTGGGCTAGTGTACAGAACAGCACTGACAGGTTTGCTCCCCAGAATATGGACCAAACCTTTTTATAAACTTTTTCATACTCTTGGTCTCTACAACCTCTCTTGGGAATGGGTAGTACAGTTTCATTTGTCATTTATGAGGAAAAAAAGTAAAAAATCAACTGCAAACCAATTGTTTAAGAGTTCCTTCCATAACTGTTGACAAGTCCAGCCACTCAGGAAGGATCTTGTAATTTCTTTTGAGATCCCATAAAATACAGTGCAGTGTCACTAATCCACTTAACTCTCAGGGATTGTGGTTATAGAAACATTCCGTAACTGCAAAATTTCCAGATAGAATGAATGCACCAGTTTGATTCTCATCCACATTGTAGACAAAGGAATTATTTTTTCTGTCTATATCCCACTTCAGACAGGTTCCTTGTAAAGTTTGTTTATTCCTGCGTACATCTGTAAGTATGGACTTTTCCCTTCAAATAGAAAAAGAAATAGGGAAATCCCATCATAATGGAAATCAGGTTAAGTACAAGGAACTGAAAAGGTCTAGACTCAATGCTGCAGCTCTGTGGCACTGATTACAGTCATATTTGGCCTTGAACTGATAACTCTCATTGGAATCAGCAAAAGCAGCATAAAAAGCTGAAACACTGCATTTATTCATTAGAAAATCTCCATTTGTGAATTTCTTGGTAAACACAAAATAGAAGTTGTAATTTTAGAATATATTTCTTGCTGAAATTTGATTCAACACTTATTAAATCTATATGAGTCTATGACACAAGAGGAACTAAGGATTCTCAGTATGCAAGAAAAAAATTCCAGTGCATTTTTACCTATTTTTTGCTGTGTGCTAAAGAGGACTTTGAACACTGTCTGGGAAAGCTTTACAGCACAGCCATTATTAATGATGCTGAAATCCACATTTCCTATTACATCTCAACTACTGCAATTATCAGTTATCAATTGCTGGATGCAATTAGCACCCAGTAGCCAGGAAGAGAACAGCACTAACATTTGGTAAGGTGCAGATATACCAGGAAATCCACACAGTCCGATTGTGATATGAAATCAAGACCAGTCATTAGCACTGGACTGTTACATTCACCAGTGTGGTACAGGCTCTCCATCAGCCAATAAGATTCTTTCTTTTCATCCTACTCCTATATATTCAATCACTTCCCTTTTATATTTTTTCATTGAACAGTGAAAATGGATGAGTTGATTGTTGCAAAAAACATTTCTCTTAATATGCATTTTATTCTTTTGCCTATATATTTCTGCTGAAAATCTATAACAGATCATAAAGAATATTTCTTATATAAAACCAGCAGATCTTAAAGGAACTCTGTGAGTGCAATTAGAAATGTTTCCCATCATACAGCAAAGATAATGTTTCCTAAATGCTCTTAATTTCGTACATCTGTTATGCTCTGTCATGATTTTTTTCTCCTCCCAAGACAATTTTTGAAGTTTTCTGCAAATGTAATTCAATTCAAAGCTTTTAATGTCAGCTCAATGGTCATGCTGCTTTCTCCACATTTGTGTTAGGCTTAAGAAGGCAGAAATACGATGAACACTTTTCATCAGTAGCCTATATTCATGACAAATAGCCACTGCATTTTTCCATTATTTGCTGACCATATTTGCAATCATTATTTTTTTGTCTCTTTAATGTATACACAGACATGCATATGTGAACGTACATATATAGGCAGAATCATTTTATGTGGCATTTTCTTAGGCCGCAAATAATTTTTATTGCTTTTAAAACTGCAAAGTGTCTTCCTCATTCATTTGTTTTCAAAATAAGTCTGTAACAATTTTTGGACTGATTTCCTGAACAATATCTATACATTAATTGTTGATACCGTCTTGAAACAATATTCAAAGGCTCTGACTTGACATTACTATTAATTTATAAGACCTACCAGACCTACCAGTTCTGCTTCCTGTGAACATTTTGCTGTTATGGTCTAACACACTGCCTCAGTGTTTCCTGAGTATTGCATTCAAAAGACCTTCCAAAAATTGGTGTATTTCCCACAAGTGCCAAAACTGTGTTCACCATCCATTAGAACAACTTTGCTTGAGACAGGACCATCATACTCTCATGAATGTAGGCTTTACAGATTACCAGACCTCTCAGCAACTGTCACCCTCTCAGTTGGATTTTGTTTTTATTGGTAGTCAAAATGAGTTTGTACCTACAACATGCAACAGGGTACTGCACCAATGGAGGAGAGAAGAACTGAATTAAGGAGCCACAAACTGCAACTCAGCATTTACTTTCACCTCCAGCAGGGATGTGGAGGTTCTTTTCCTCAATGACAGCTTGAAAAATTGTGGAAATACTTTGTCTACATATTTTCAATTGAAAAAATTGTATTTTGACAATCCTGAAACAATTACCTAATTTGTTTCCATCAAGATGGCCTCAACCACTTCATCTTGTGACAATAAAATCCTGCACCATGCTTTTCCCTGGTCTTATGCAAGTGGGAGGCTTGAGGTTCCATTTTTTCCCAAAGAACTAAGCAGAATGGCAGAAGTACATCTCCCTGAGTTGTGACATGTCCATAATGGGTCATGACACAGCTCAGTGAAAGTCTATACAGCATTAGTGCTCCAGGTTAATTCAAATGTGTAAATACACTGAGTGGGCCAAGTCAGTTCACAATAAGATACATAGAGGTTTATGTTAAAAGACCTTCTCCAGTCCCCCCACCTCCATCAGGGCATCCTTCTACCTACACATGATTTGATTTTATCAAGATCAGAGAGTGGTTTTCCAAAATGGGATTCTAACAGAGGATTTGCTATAAATTGCTTCACCGTTACCCTTGCTGGTAGGAGGAGGCTGAAACACATCAGGATCTGCTGGTAAAATAAACAGTGAACCTGTTTTCCCAGAGCATCAGCGACCAGGGAAATAAAACCAAAGGGAGGCTTTACACTCTCAAACACTGGGTAAAAATGTCTTGGAAACAGTTAATACCATTACCAGAGCCTGGCTTTACATCCCAGGGAGACAATCCTTTGCCTCATGACTGCACACCAGCTCTAACACTGCTACAATTGATCAGGAAAGCAGATTTAAAATATCGGTCTAAGGCTTTTCTAATTATCTTAAAATAATCATTTAACTGCTCAAAATGAATACAGCCACAAAGCAAACCTTCCAGACTGTTCACCTCACACTAGCAGACACAGACTAATGACCCTAGAGAGCAAGCCAGCTCTTCTGATGCTGCATCATCTGCTCCCAGAGACTAAAGTGACGTGTCCTCTGCTCTCCACGTGTTCTGCAGACCGGGAATGAAGCCACATCGCTTCTAACAATCCCGAAAATGATACCTGTTCAGCACAGACACCACTGAGGTACTTTCAGAGTCAGCCCCTTGCAGCTATACAATCAAAGATCAGTTTTCAATGAAATATTACTTACTTGAATCAATGTTGTCTTGATTCTTCGTGAATGGTGCAGCAGGCATAAAATGTGTTATTGATTTCTGAGATGTAGCCTGGTCCTCTCTTCATGGCCATTTCAAAAAATGCAAAGTATTTCTTTTATTTCACACCACAGATCACGTCACCTTTACAAACTGGAGGTCAAGGCCCTTTTATGTTGCCTCATATTTATCTCCTGTTCTTTTTTTCCTGTCCTCCTCTCTTCATCTCACAGTTTTTCTTTCTCCTCCTTGAGTTTTTATTGCCTCTTCGGCTCTCCTCTTAGCTCCTGTTCTAATTTCTGCCTTTTCCCCTGCTCTCCTGAGTGCTTTTAGATTCTGATCTAATTTCTCATGTCTTCTCCCAGTGCTGCTCTCTCTCCTTTCTTTCTTTCTGACCCTCACCTGTTCTCCTTTCTGCATCTCTGACTCCAGCTCTGCTGCTCCCCTTATGAGGCTTCAGCTTTGGATTTTCCTTCTTGTTGTTCCCCATATTGCTCCTGAGTTGTTTTTAGCAGTCATTTCAATAAAGTTTTCCCTGCTGTGTGCACAAATACAATGTCCCAGCCTCTCATAATAGTACATCTTTTTTTTAGGTTGCCTATCATTTCCACTATTAGCATGCATATCTTTTTTTTATTGAAAATGTAGAAGCTAACAGGAACAAGGCTTCCTAAATCTGCAGTCTGTTGCTATCAGCCTCCCACGATAGATAAGGATTACTTTTTTCCTGAAGCCAATGTGAATTTAAGTCTATCCCACTGGTTTGTTTTAATTAATTGAGGAGCTAGAGAGGGGTCCGGATCAGAAATCATAAAGATGAAACTGTCTCCCAGTTGTCTATTGCATGAAATAGGGAAGAATTTATATTTTGGAGCAGCAATTTTATATAGGAAAATGACAATTTCCTGAATACACCACTGGTCATGTGACCAAAATAAATATTTAAACTATGAAAAGTACCATGGAAGTTTGAGTAACAGTTAAGACAGGTTGTGTCTGAAACAGACTCTAAAGACACCACTTCCCTGATGCTCTGCATGGTCTCAGAGGAAGGCACATTATATCCTGAATATCCAAATGATGTTACTAAGCAGCTCATCTGTTCTGCCAAGAATTTCAAACAATGCTTGCTTAGTTTGTGAGAGCTGGAAAGATACAGTGCATAATGACATGCCTACAAATATTCTGGCTGATGTGTGGACTCTCGTCCAACACCCTTTGAGATTATCACATATCTAGGAAAAAATTGATAGCATAATTGGATGAACCCAAAACTTAGACTTAGGTCTACACTGCAAATACTTGTGGTTGCAAGCCTGAAATTCTCTCTCAATTATTTAGTGTTTTATTTACTTAAAACATACTCTGGAAATACTTATCAGCAAATTTGTTCATTAAGGTCAGCAGAAAAACATGTCAACATGTTTTTTTTTAATTCAGATCAAAAAAAAGCAAGTGAAAAGAAGCAACATCTGATGTATTATTTGATATATATATTTACTTACCGATCCCCTAAAAATAATATTATCCAATTTCCATTGCATCTATGTTTAAGTTAAATGATCCTATTTATTTCCCTTTGTGTGACAATAGTTCCAGAATGGTCCAAGGAGTTCTTATTCCTTCTTGGTTATGATAGCCAAAAGTATTTTCTACCAGCTTACATTAAAAAAAGCAAGGTTACCTTTGTGTTACTCAGACATGTTTAAGATTGTAGGCATAAGTCTTCTGTGCTGTGAAAAAGTCCTCAGGCAGGCAGTATTCCAGGGTACCCCAGTTGGAGAGTCCAATCCGAAGTCAATTAAAAATGCCATCTAGGGTCCTATTACCTTCAGCTTGGCTTTGACCCAGGAACGTGTCCTTCTTCTGAACAGGAAATCAGATTTTGAAGCAAATAAAAAAAGGATGACAAATGACTATAGCCTGTTCTAATTTCCATTTCATACAAGTTCCATGGAAATCAATAGAGTAGCTCCTAATCCCAGTAGCAAAGCTTCAAATCTCACATAGTTCTCCTGAAATTATGTGGGTTTAGAGCAATGTGGGCCAATGATTTGGTTTATTTTTTGTCTTACTAAGTCACAGTAGTATTTAACCCAAATTAGTATATCCTGCAAGATGAAATGTGAAACCACAGCACAACACAGACACATTTCTTTTTTCAAAGTTGTGTTTGGAAGAACTTAAGAACTTTGAACACTTTAAAACTATTAAGTGGCCAGCTTTTGAGTTAAATATGTCTCAGTACTGACACTGATCTCACAGGAATGCAATAGCCTTTACCACAAATCCTGTGCTCAGGTTTTCTCTCTGTTGTTCTATGATATGCATGTCCAGTACATGATTTCTTCTGATAGACTAGGTGACAATTCAGCCAGCCCTATGTCACTAAACTGGGAGTTGTCTTTGGGAAGGTTTTGTTGAAAGCAATGTCTCTTTTCAAAGAGTCTTCATTAGAAAATACTTTATTTCACTATAAATGCCTTGAAGGAAGAATTTAAATTCAGTAGAATCTAATATAACTAGGCTAGAGATTAGAAGGAAGTTTTTCACGGAAATGGTCATTGGGCATTGGAATAGGCTGCCCAGGGAGGTGGTCGATTCATCTTCCCTGGAGGTGTTTAAGGCACTAGTAGATGAGGTCCTGAGGGGCATGGTTTAGTGTTTGATAGGAATGGTTGGACTCGATGATCCGACGGGTCTCTTCCAGCTTGGTTGTTCTATGATTGTTCTATGATTCTATGTCATGTTATATTCCAGCATTCCACCAAGCAGAGGTAACATAGTTCAGCGAAAGCACATGTTCTTCTGACACACTGCTTAGCTGAGTGTACATTTTATGTATTTTCTCTTTGGTTTCGTCTTTAGAATATTTTTTTCAATTTACAAGCTTTAATTTTTCATAAATGTTACCACTTCTGCTTGGCAAATAAAAGGTTGAATGAAATTTGCGGTGAGTGTATTCCTAACTGAGTCAGAATCAATTGAATGGCTCAGGATAATAGTTTTTGGAGCTTTTGCTGCTTGCGCTAATTGGTAGGATTAGTCATTAATATCAGTTTGATAATAATGTGTATCTTAGACACCTGGTACTATTTCTACACCTTGGTAGGTTACCTGACAGATTTGAACCTCATATGTACCTGTAGACACCTTGAATTTAAGATAACATTGAAAATTAATCCAGGTCTGAGGTACAAGTATACCTGAACCAGATAGTTCCTATATATTTAGTCAAAATAAATCCCTGAGTTTGTACAAACTCAAACTAAGAGAAATCTGGAGATAGGCCATACATAAATACTTCATAGACCATTGTGTACACTAATTAATAAATACAATTTTCTAAGAGCTTTCTGAACCGTGGATAAACATTGCTTAAACAAACTTATGCAAATTATTAATAGAAACTGTAATCTCCCTCTCTATCTATTATTCTTATTTGTCCCTAAATACCTTGATACCAGAAGATTAGAAGAACAAAATAGGTTAGTTTTGCTAAATATAAAAATAAATTTTTCTAAAGCACGAAAGAAATAATTCTAAGACTGAAGCCCTGTACAAATCAAAGAATAACAAATCTTGGATTGCCCAATCCTTGTTGTTTAACTTCTAATGGTAAAATCTGTGCCTCTCACTAACTGTTAGATATTCTTGTATGACTGCGGTGTTGTTTTATGTAGTTGAACCAACCTTGCAGTATAAGGTGACAAACAAAAAAAAAAAAAAAAGGAATAATATATAAAATGTGAGGGGAAAAAAAAAAGGTCTACTTGCCACCTCAGGCTTTAAAACTCTTCTTACACACTTCAGTACGAAGTCTATTAAAGCAGAATATAGTGGAAATACAATATACAGCAATGAATGTCTCCAAACCAGCAATTTAGCGCTAAAGCTGAGGGCAGTTCTTATGCACCGACTTTTAATACCGAGACGATTTGTGGTCTCACAAAGTTCCTGCCTTGGGCAAGAATTGTGCTGTGCTCTAATAGGTCTAGTTTGTTGACTGTCAGAATAATGGGGAAATTGGTAGCAGAGGGCCTGAGCGCTGTAAACAGCTGAGATAATTAGAAGGTCTGTCAGGAGGAGAATAACGCTAAAGTAGTTTACGTTCTGTCACAGGGCAGAAAGCGTTCAGAAGGCTGCAGGATAATGCAGGATATGTTGCCTTACGTCCTAGCAAGCTTTTCTGGAGGTGGGGAAAGAGTGCTTCTCATCAACTTAGTAGGTTTTCTCTGCTGTTTATCCCACTGCAGGCTTGCAAGGATTTATATTTCTTATTAATAAAATACTATGTTTTGCAAGCAAAATGCTGACTTGCTTTTTTTAAACCTAGTTGTTTGGTTAATAGGAAGTTTAGAGTCAGGCAGAGCAGCACAGAGGAGCTGAGGAAACTGCAAGGATGGAAGGAAGCTGCTTGTGCAGAGCAGGCATCAGAGCAACTTCTCCCTCTATTAAAAAAAGACGGCAACTGTATGGCTGTGTCATCACCTGAGGAGGATTCTCCCATATTGATGAATCAGTGTTCCAGAAGTTGTTAACATGAGAAGCCTGGTGCCTTTGCCAAGAAACTAGACAGCAGGAAGTCTAGCAATCTAGAAATTTCTGTGACTAAGTAATTTCTAGGCAACAACATGTGTAGGGTGAAATAAGCCAAAGTTTTCAAGGCCAATTTGTGGTTTTGGTTCTTAATTTCGAGTCTGACTTTCTGAAAAAAATGAAGGCTAACTGTCTTCGGCATAGAAAGACTTCCGAGAGTTCAGAAACTGGGTAGCCAAAAAAGCAGTTGTTTGAAATCAGTGGCATTTCAACAAATATAGAATTAGTGTGAGTGTTCAGGAACCTTATGCTAAGGTTGAAGAATGTTAATGCTTAATAACAAGCAAATATTAATAAGTTTTGAGTTATAAAGAAACGGAGTGAGAGAGGTGGAACAGGCACATGGCCAAGAGACCTTTATCCTCACTCTGTCATAAACAAGAGTCACACATTAACTTTTTCCCCTCACAAGGTTCCCTACCTTGTCGAAGTATTTTGGGGATCTCTAGGTATAAGATAATTTCAATTTGTTGTTTATGGATAGTGTCATTACTTACATTTCACAGCTGAACAGTGGTAAACAGATTATTGCACGTTGTTTTTATTTAATGTGGATGTCTCTGAGGATTGCCATCATTTTCCTGGATCTGTGGAAAAGAGAAAAACTAGACACTCAGGCTAGGACGAGATGTTTCCAAAACTTAAAGAACCTAAAGCCACCTCATCAAGGAGCGTAAGGGACCTAATTCCACTCAAATATTTTAGTGACATTTTTCAGGCAGTAATATTTGGCCCTTTTTCTCCTGCAACTTTGACATCCCTCCTACCCCACTACATTTTAGCATAACAGCAATTTTGTTCCTGCTTCCCTCAGTCCTTCTGAACACCTGAATGGCTGTTGCTTTAATAATTCGTTTGTCTTTTTGACAGGACCGGAGGAGTCTTTTTTAAGCTCCTGAAGCACTGTGCAACAGCAGGCAGCAGACAGTGCATGATTGCACTGGGACTTAAGAGCAAACTCCAGCTCACTGTCAATGGATGTGTGCCAGACAGCTCAGCCTGCAGAGAGTAAAACCTTTCAAAAGGCTGAGCATTTAAAAGGGAGTCTGTCAACATCCCTCTGAACAGTTAGTGGGGGGATTGCTGCAGAAAAAGGGAGCATATCTGAAAATGGAGGTGTATGGGGACAAGCGGTGTAAAAGGGCTAATTATCTTCCTATTCCCCTTGTGCGCCTATTAAAGACCACCAAAAATAGCATCTACTTAAGAATAGGAATTTTTTTTTTCTTTCCACCCCCTAAGTTAAATGGACATCCCACCTGTCATTTGGTGAAGTGGAATCACTCATAGAAGATGGAGTTGGGCAGATGCCACCTCCTGACAGTGAGAGGCAGGTCTGAACAACAAAGTTTGGATCAAGATCTGAACTTCCCTCACATCCAAATATACTTGGATCCAGGATGTTGGCTGACACCCATCTCCGCTACATCTATTCTGTGATTATGTGTGAATGGCCCTATTTCTTCTCACTACACTCCATGTAATCACTTCCATTTGGGCATCATTCTACGAGAAAATCTGCTGTCATGATGGCTGATGCGTGATGGTTTGCTGGATGAAGGTTCCCTCCTAACCCATACAAGACATCAGTTCTCACCTGAAAACATACTAGTTGCGCTTTGCTGATGACAACTTCCATATTTACAGATCACATTATTGAATCTACTTTAACTCCAGGTTTAAATGAACGTTCCTTTCCCAAACTGGTATCAGAATGCTATATACATGACAGCCTCTGTGCCTGAGCAGTGGGCCTGATCCTGACTCTTACTTCCTTCCCATCTGTTTTATGCCTGTACAATCCCATTGGCTTGAGTGGAATTGTTCCTGATCAGATTTTGATGGATACCATATTTTCCAACGTATCATCCAGAGATTATCTCTAAAAAACTGTGATTCATCAGCAGTGTGGTTTATGCGCATATGTAAGTAATGTGAGGGGAAGTTTACACTGGGGCCCTCTCTTTCCCAGTAGCCCCATTGCCTCTAATTCGTCTCCAATTTGTTTCCTTTACTTCCAAATCCCCCTGCTTCATATTCCTCCCCACTTTGGGTTCTGAATTCTGCTCTTTGCCTCTGATTTTGGGTGGTTTCTGACAATACATTTGGGGATGTATTTTCAAGTACCAACGTGTTTTGAGGAATACCTCAGAGATACTCAGTTCTCGGAGATAACGAGTATATATACTAAAAAAAAAAAAACAAACAACAAGCTAATTTTCTTTTCTTACCCTTTTTTTTTCCTGTTTTCTCTTAGAAAACTAGAAGGAAAATAAATTGGATCAGTCTGCTTGAAGGGAAATCTCTGTTTTCTGACTGAAATTAAATCCGGAATTTAAAAATAAAGAAAAAAAAAGACTTGCATTATAAGAACTATTTCATTTATTTGTCAGGAATTCATTTTTAAACCTTTTAATTGTCATTAAGTTTGGTTAAATGTGTTCAAAAATGTCCTTCTGAAATAAATAATGAAAGTATTTGTTTCAAGAACATTAAACCAAAACATTCTGACTTTTTTTCCCCATGCCTTCCAATAAGTTATTAACAGAGTTTAACACATATTCTGTTTCTCAGAAAAAAAAATGCATTTAAAATCTACTTTTGATTAACACGAGGAAAGAGGTGAATAGGAGCCTATATATTTGAGGAATCATTTACTCAACCCTAAGATGGGAAAAATGAACAGAGGTGAAGGCGAATAAAATCCATAATAATTTTTGGCACTTAAGCTCTTTTTTGGAAGTCACGTACACAGCTGTGATGAACTACAGGTGATGCCATCGTTCTAACCCAAAACCATACAGCAAATCAATAGCAGAACCAGGAACACAAGTGAACTACATTTGCTTCCTTGCAATGTATAGTACCCACTTGAAAGTGGTTGTTTTATATAAACAAGTACATGCAGCCTTACAACAAAAAGCATAATTTTCTCTTTGCCTTGTGATGCATGTAGCAGTCATGGCTGGATGTCCTCTGTTGAACTTCCAGCAAAAATGTGTTCTCATTCTGTACGAAAAGTATCCAACAACTTTTGACCTCACATACACTTCAGCTGCTGTCAGAAGAAAAATGCAATAAGCAGTGCTATGCAAAGAAAACAAAATGATTATCCTACAACCTAATAAGCAATTACAAAGGGCAAATTACTTGTACCGTCTGTAATTTTTTGGCATTAGATAATTAACATCAGAAGTATTAATGATCATTTTAACAAATTACCATATAATTATAATGTGTTTCTTCATTTAGTCATACATATTGTATGGATCCTTCTAAGATTTGTCTGTTAATTGAAAATACATTACTTATTGGCTTAGCTGAGTAACAACCTACACTGATAACTAAACCTTTTAAACACACCAGAGCAGCAGTTAGTAGCTGTGAACGGGTGGTCACCAGCATAATTTTATTGGGTGGAAGTGGCACTGACCAAACTCAAATTAAGGATCAAATGAAAGACTGTAATGGGTCACAATATTCACTGGGATTACAGACCTAGAAATGTCACATCTCTGACTTGTGTTAACTTCATCTGGAATGAAAGCTAAGAGTGGAACAAATGCACTCATGAGTTTACAGGGCCAGCACATGCTGGTGGCAATGCTGCTTCTTAGATTAATTAATTTCATAACATTTCCATAATACAGTTTTACTTAGTGTACTTTTCATAATCTAATTTTAGTTGAATTGCTTTGCACAATCTGCTCCAAATGTGTTTACGATTCAGAATTTTTAGCGTCCCCTTTTAATTTTGTGCTTAGCTGCCTTTGTAAAATCTGCCTAAATTGGTGAAATAAATTAGGGGAATGCTGCCAAAACCATTTTTTGTAGTATCCTAACATTAAAACAAATTCACTTGGGCTAGGTTTGCTGCACTTCCCATGAATCCTCTCCTAGAAATCTGTGGACAGAAGCATGACTGGAACAGTGAACTTCAGGAATACTCCAGATTTTTCTGCAAGAAGATTTTGGGTTGGGGGTCTGGAATACTGATTCCAAATTACTCATTTCCAATTTGGGAACAGATATGGCCCATGTGACCTAAAGCATCTTGTCAAGACAGCTTGAATTAGAAATTGTGAATATGCATGTGGATTTACATCATGATATGACATATCTATCTGAGTAGATTGAATTTCACCCTTGGGCAAAAGGCCAGGAGAAAGCTCTCAAAACTTGGCTTACATGAGATACAAGTCCCATGGCTTTACTATAACCACCTTGGACAGTGTTAGTGGTACATACAACATACATATTAAAAAAAAAAAATCATGATCCCCTTCTGACAATTCATGAAAGGGGAAATGGCTTGGAATAAATTATTCATTACAGAACTACTCAGCTTTGACAACAAATCCACAGGTTAAGGGAGAAGGGGAACTATTCTAGCTGCAATAGTGTGTCACAGCCATCTTAAAATCTAGATGCTTAGGGATGGAATTCAAGGCTGAATACATCAGAATGAAGATAGAAGAGTGAAATCTTTTCCCCACTAAAATCTGTGGCTCAATCTACATCTTACAGGGAAAGCAGGACTGCATGCCAGATATCACTGGTCATTCATTCTCATGGAAATCGAACTTTTCTTCTTTTAATTAAAAAGAATGATTTTTTTTTCTGCTACTGTCATTTTCACCTGCCTGTGCAGCTATGATGACACCTTACGAAGTTGCCATTACGTTGGTGATATTAAGTATTAATCACACGTTGCTTGATACTGTAATTGAATAGTTTTCACGTAGATGATATTAACTGATAAAATATGGCATCCTCATGAGAAAACATTACCTTGAAATATTAGCGTTATAATATGTTAATTTCTATGGAGGATATGAGTACAGATATATGAGGAGATGTAAATTTCCCAGCACTTCTGCTGACAATTTCCATGTCAACATAATTCTTAGGAATTCATACTCTCTATTTTGCGATGACTTATATGATGATGTATAACAACTTAAGGGGTTTTTAAAATGCAGTATTTTGACTAATGCAGTTTGGTAAATAGCACACGGGACTCTTTCTTCCTTCAGGTTCTGGGAAGGCTGATGCAAGCCCATAGTATCACCAGGAAGTCACTGACCTGAACGTTGCATGCCAAAGCAGGCGCTCAGACTGCTCTGTGCGCATTGCAGCTACATATTAGAAGCGAGAGAAAAGGTTCTGGTGGGAGACAGCTAAATCCCTAACTAAGTATTACAAATTGAAGCTAATACAGGAAAAGAAAAGAGAAAAAAGGTGTAGGTGGTTAAAAGGAAGTTCTGTATGTCTTGCAGAGCTGTTGGAAACTGAATTTCAATTTGAAATTCACAACCAATAGAACAGCCTATATATTTTACCCCATCTATAGACTCAGTTCTGATCTATCCTATGTTTCCTATGTTTTCTTTATGCAGTAGAGTAGGAGTTCCTCAAGAAAAGTTGAGTCTGATTGTGTGCTCGTTAGGATATATTGAAATGAACTGCGTCAAGGCTCACACTCACCCTTAATTCTTGCATGGATAACACAAAGTCTACAGCACACTGCCTCATTTCTTGCATTTATGGTTAGTGAATAGTTTAGACCAACATAACTCCTTGCTGGATTCTAACTTTATACTGATACTCTGCAGTTTCCTCAAACAACAGCTTAGAATAACAACATGAAACTGTACCTATGAGTACCGAGGGGCACCCAAAAAGACAGGAAAGATGACAGCAATTGGGGTTCTTACATCCAGAAGCAAGCAGCTAACCTGACTGTCTCTCTCTCTTGAGCTAATCTGAATTAATTGGTGCTATTTGTGCCTTTGATACTCAAATGCAGAGCCTGGGGGTGGGAGTTCTCATGAAACAAGTGGCCACTTGGGAGAGCGTCCCAGGTCCAATCATGTCATGGGCTCATTTGTCTCCCACAGTAATTCACTACTCATTTCAGTCACTTTAAATGTAAAACAGCTGCTGCTGCTTAGCCCTCTTCTAAGGTACCTAACCAGCAGCTTTAAACCAATCCTGAAAGGGTCCCATCCCATAATAGTCTCCCACACACTGGTCATTTGGAAACAATTAACCCTTGATTCAAGATGCTCTTAAAGAAGCCTTGTCTAGGCCCTCCTCTATACTGCTTCAGTCTGTTGCGTTGCTGTCTCACCCTTTGGATGGGAACAGCTTTATCCTTTAGGATTGCTGCAGTTTGTGCAGCAATAACATCTTACGCGGTGCTTGGGGAGGGAGTCACGGAACTGCTAGTGTTGTTGTATGGATTTTACCCCCACCCCTTTCCATCTGCACTGGAAAACATTGGAGCTACCAAATCAGAACAGATGGGTGCTTTATCAAAGAGAAAAAAGGATTGTTTCCTCCCTTCCCCTCTCCCCTCTGAAGTACCTGGGGGTCTTGTTCACTTCGCACATGTTTGGCACCACTGCTACCCCTTGCCTTGCAGTCTCTAGTGATATGATGAGCTGGAGATTAATCTGTTTTAAGGAGAAGCATCTGGCTTTGAGCTAATAAAAAATCAATTTGTAACTGGGAGGAAAAAGCTCAGCAAGAGGTTTGTACGCTCAGGGCTTTGGCACCCAATTTGACTTGGGAAGTTAATGCCACTTGTGAGTTTTAGGCCATGCATTTCAAAACCTTTTTCCATATGGTGGTCTATGACTTTCTCCAAAAATGTTGTGCTTTCGGACTGGTGGCTTTCACCATTGTTCAGATTATCTCCCAGACCTGAATCCTTCAGAGCTGCCCCCTTTTGCAGCAGCCCCATCTTTCGCTTTCCCTAATGGCTCTGTGGCCAGATGTGGTGGCCCCTTGTTGGGATGTTAAACTGGCAACACCCTTGATCCAGGCAGACAGATGCTCCATAGCCAACTTCTGGAAAACCTCCCCCTA
The DNA here is from genome assembly GCA_033558105.1 of Coccyzus lansbergi. Lineage (NCBI taxonomy): Eukaryota > Metazoa > Chordata > Aves > Cuculiformes > Coccyzidae > Coccyzus > Coccyzus lansbergi. The sequence goes on along the minus strand of JAUMJK010000138.1, from coordinate 3,020,434 downwards.
CACTGGCCGGCTCTGACACAAACCAGCTGAAGACGTCGCAATGACAGAAAGTGTTACAGCTGGACTGCCTGACAGGTTGGCAGTACACATGCTGATTTGGGGGCTGTATTTGGGGCCCTGCAAAGTGCTCTCTGTCCAGGCACTGAGCCACTAATCACAGTTTACATTAGGCAATCAGATACTTCTCCACTACTGAATGATCTGCTCTTTCTCCCTCCCCTCTCCACTTTTTGCCTTACAGGACCCTGTGTGTATATGGCACCTCTGCTTCACATCTGCACAATGTTTTAAGCTGTATCTAATGCACAGCTAGTAATGCCAGCTCAGGCAGGAACAAGGAGCCCAAATCATTGCTCTGATTCTTCCTCCCTACTCCCCAAACTGAACTTTTGCCTGTTTCTATGTTGAACTACTTGATTAACTTAACACAGGGGCTATCTACTTAAAGGGCATCATACAAAAAGAAAGACTCTATGTCACTCTACAGGACTCAGCTTATAGAATCCTATGAGTGGTTTAAAATAAAACTCCATAAATCAGATCTTCAGTAAAAACAATAGATCTTGAAGTAATTTCTCTGGCATGCTGCTGGCTTAATCACTTTTACACAGAAGTGTTTCATTAGGAATGAATCTATGTCAACCCCATATGCCAAGTCTGATTTCTGCATTGGCCCAGTCACGATGCTGTAGATATATGTTCGTGTAAGATAAGTGTGCCATGGCTTGGTGGCTAATGAATATGGCCTCATTTACAATAAGAAGGACTTAGACCTGGCTACCACCCAGCACTTCTATTCCAAAGAACTGCTGACATTTTGGAAAACCTGTGCCTCCGTCAGAATGAATAGCTGAAATTTTTATATTTTCCGAGCCAAATAAGGTGCTCTGAAAACTGTGTACTCTATTAAAACATTAAATGACAGTTAGGTGCCAATTTGAGAAAAAAATATAAACACAGAAAATGAAAATCCATTTTTTATTATAAACATTGAATTGAAATTAACGTAAATGTTTTGATGTTGGTGAAATGAGATATCATAACTTCCCACCGACGTTTTTTGCCTCTGTTGATCTATTCCTATGAAACTGTTTTGATTTTAATGAACCTGTATTGTTTCCACTGAATAATTATTTTGTAAAAAAGGAAAATAAAACCTGAACCATTTGAGAGGGCCCCAGACATGTCCCAGTGAAGAGGGAGTCATCACAGTTGATTTAAATGAACTCCCAACTCTCCCATATTAGCTTGTGGAAATTCAATCCCTGAGGTTCAAGCAGAGCAAGAAGGATTCTTTCATATTTTAACAAATGTTAAACTGTACTCTTCAGGGTTAATTCTGACCTCCTCCCTTTTACTTCCTGATCATCACAACCTAATACCACTTTGCCAAATATGGCTCAATTTCCCCACCTAAAAAGTGGAAATATTACTTTTTATTAATCTTTCTTAACATCTCTGCTTAGGGAAAGCATGTAAGAATCAATTAACTTTGTTACCTGAGTCCTGTGTAAACACACTGTTGATGTAAAGAAATGGGCACCCACACAGTGTGGATACAAAAAACCCCCAAAACCGAGAAGGGCTTATTTTGGGCCCAGATTGTAGTGCCATGTTTCCCGAGGCAGAGCTGAAGGTTGCAAGGCTGTTTATTTCCTTCCCTGTAGAATTTGTGATGCAACAACCAACAAACAACCCCGATGACAAAATGTGAGGTTTGTGAGAGAAAAGGAACATAAATTAGGTAAATATAGTGTATAACTCTGGCAAGGCAGTGCGTGCGTGCACACATAGTTAGAGTCTGAGTGGGAACAGAGTGGACTTGGGAAACACATTACGCATTCAGGCAACTTCAATGTGCCACTAATAAAATTAAGTGTTGGAACATAAATGTTTTAATTTTAGTGCGAATGCTCCAAGCAATACCCCCTCCTGCACCCTTCTTTCCCACCCCCAGCCTAGACTAATCCATTTAGAGACAAATTTACATTTTATTTCTCCAAACCCTATTAGCATTAATATAAAGGTCAGCACTGAAAAGGCAGCTTCAGAAGCTAATGTGCCAGTGTGCTGTGCTCTGTGACCAGATGAGGGGATGTGGGTCTCTCACCCACTGAGGCTGACAAGAATTTATAATTTAAGAGGGCGGTCCCTCCATCCAAACATCCTCATAGCTCATGGAGATGATCAGGTCACTCTCTGGAAACCAGTTGGGATCTTTTCATGATATAAGAAGGGGGAGAGGGGAAGAAATTGCTCTGTGAAAAATCCTTGATGCTGTGGAAAAGCTATTGATATTTAAGGGTTTTTGGGAAAGAAAATATTCTATTTGGAAACAGTTTGGTTCCAACAGTGACATGCTTCAAGTGTTGCTTTCTGTAGATTTTATTAAGTGACTGGATGGGGTGCAAACTAGAGAGGTGCTCCCTGAGAGATTCAGCATCTTTCAGTCCATCGTTGGCTTCTGATGGAGTCTGAAATCTCTGTCAGGAGTATCCCCACTGCTGTGTGATGATTGCAGAGCCCTGAATAGAAAATACTTCTGGTTTCAGAAGTGTAAAGAAGTGTATGAGAACTGCATGAGCTTTATGTGGTTTGTGGTTTGGTTCTAGCTGAGAACGCTGCCCAGGGAAAAAGTTTAATAACCCAGAGTAATCCCATTGAGTGCACTGGGCCTTCTTATGTGTATAAAATTACTTACGTGCTAATTTTTCACAGGAACAGAGCCAGGGATCTTGACCATGCATGCTGGACATCTAATTGGCTCCTGGCTTTGTGTCTAAACAATCCGAATTTCATCTCAAGTTTCAAACAGATGTTTGGTCTGAAATCCTAAGTCTTAAAAGAGAATGAAATCAGCTTCACCTCCTGGACCAAGATCCTGTGAAATTCCTATTTTTGTGTAATCACAAAGCAGACACTGGGTAAAGCTGAGTGCTCCAAATTAACGTCATTTCCTCAGGCAAACTGCATCATACACTACATAGATGTTTTAATCCACTTATACATTGGGAAGTCTTCTTCCTGCTACTGCTACTAATACTAATTCAACTAATTCAACACAAAAAGGCCAAAGATTTAAAAAAAAAAATCTTACAATGATAAATCACAAGTCCTAGGGAATCTCTCAAGCCACTCTAGGCAGAGCTGTCTACTTCAAGAATAAATTGATAGAGCAGGTGGACATGCCAAATGTCATTATGTTTGCCAGAATCCAGCCCTGAGGAACACAAAGGTGAGAAGTATATTCCACAACAAATGACCCCTGACTGGGAACTCCCTGCTACCAGTACCCCTTGCATTTAAATTAAACCAGTAAGCCTACTTGAGTGTCTAGCTTGAGTGTTTCATTTGATTCCACTCCAGGGGAAACGCAGCCTCTCAATTAAGCTTTTAGAGTTTCACATGTGAAACGAAGGCATGAAAGCTCCTGCAGCTCACATGGAGTATTGATGCAGGAGCTCTGAGTTCAATTGCTGCCTCTGCTGCATGGTATAGTCAAATTGTTTCACCCTATGCCACAGTTTCCTTCTCTTGTAAATTTGCGTGCATGAAAACCACTTCTAAAACTCTTCAGGTGTAAACATGTGTAGTATGTTTCTTGTTTGTACATTCTGCCAGTGTTTCTATATCTTTTTTGGTTCTCAGGGTTGTATTAGTGTTCTTCATTTGACTTTATTTTCAATGTGCTCAAACAGAAACCCATAAATAAAGAATCAATAGAAAAGCCCAGATGTGTCTCGGTAGGTGAGGGCTGAAGGAATGTCATAGTTTTCCTACCATCACATAGGCAGACATTTGGAAGATCAGGGAATGCTGAATGCATCATTGAGAATCAGCACAAAATTATTTGTAGTTGTTTCTGTAATCATGTTGCTCAGGGAGAAAATTCACAGCATGTCTTGCTGCCTGCCTACCTCCCAGACATGCACCCTGCCACCTGTGTGCAGTGCCGGGGTAGTGTTAATGCCCTGTGTCGTGCTGGATGCCATATAAATTAATTGACTGGCTAAACACCTGCTCTGTGTTTGTTTTTTCCTTCCTTCCTTTTATTGCTTACAGTTCTCTGTTGAATTGAATGATTCTTCCTCCCTTCTCTTTCCTTCCTTCCTTCCTTCCTTCCTTCCTTCCTTCCTTCCTTCCTTCCTTCCTTCCTTCCTTCCTTCCTTCCTTCCTTCCTTCCTTCCTTCCTTCCTTCCTTCCTTCCTCCCTCCCTACCTCCCTCCCTACCTCCCTCCCTCATTCCTTCCCTCCCTCCCTCCCTCCCTCCCTTCCTTCCTTCCTTCCTTCCTTCCTTCCTCATTCCTTCCCTCCCTTCCTTCCTTCCTTCCTTCCTTCCTTCCTTCCTTCCTTCCTTCCTTCCTTCCTTCCTTCCTTCCTTCCTTCCTTCCTTCCTTCCTTCCTTCCTCCCTCCCTCCCTCCCTCCCTCATTCCTTCCCTCCCTCCCTCCCTCCCTCCCTCCCTCCCTCCCTTCCTTCCTTCCTTCCTTCCTTCCTTCCTTCCTTCCTTCCTTCCTTCCTTCCTTCCTTCCTTCCTTCCTTCCTTCCTTCCTTCCTTCCTTCCTTCCTTCCTTCCTTCCTTCCTTCCTTCCTTCCTCCCTCCCTCCCTCCCTCCTTTCCTTCCTTCCTTCCTTCCTTCCTTCCTTCCTTCCTTCCTTCCTTCCTTCCTTCCTTCCTTCCTTCCTTCCTTCCTTCCTTCCTCCCTACCTCCCTCCCTCATTCCTTCCCTCCCTCCCTCCCTCCCTCCCTTCCTCCCTTCCTTCCTTCCTTCCTTCCTTCCTTCCTTCCTTCCTTCCTTCCTTCCTTCCTTCCTTCCTTCCTTCCTTCCTTCCTTCCTTCCTTCCTTCCTCCCTTCCTTCCTTCCTTCCTCCCTTCCTTCCTCCCTCCCTCCCTCCCTCCCTCCCTCCCTCCCTCCCTTCCTCCCTTCCTCCCTTCCTCCCTTCCTCCCTTCCTCCCTTCCTCCCTCCCTTCCTTCCTCCCTTCCTTCCTTCCTTCCTTCCTTCCTTCCTTCCTTCCTTCCTTCCTTCCTTCCTTCCTTCCTTCCTTCCTTCCTTCCTTCCTTCCTTCCTTCCTTCCTTCCTTCCTTCCTTCCTTCCTTCCTTCCTTCCTTCCTTCCTTCCTTCCTTCCTTCCTTCCTTCCTTCCTTCCTTTCCCTCTTTCCTTCCTTTCCCTCTTTCCTTCCTTCCTTTCCCTCTTTCCTTCCTTCCTTTCCCTCTTTCCTCACTCCCTCCCCTTTTAGGACTTATTAATGGACCCATGGATGGTTTTCATACATAGCAAATATAAATATGAACATTTATGGACTCCCTTAACATGAGTTGGATGGAAAAAAATCAAGGCGTCTAATCCATGTATTCAAATTAATTAACATAAAGATCCAATTTGCAGGCTACAGAAGTGAACCTTCATTAGTATGCATTGAATCCCATAGTCTCCAAGAAGGAATGGTTCTGCCCTTCCTTATTTCACTTCCATGGTCAGATGTGTAATTCCTTTTCTTTTTATTTTTGGTCGAGAAAAAAATTCATAGAATCATAGAATCATAGAACAACCAGGTTGGAAGGGACCCATCGGATCTTCTAGTCTAGTTTTCATTCTTAGCTTCATTTCCTACAGGAGTGACTTTCACCTGATCTCCCTCTGCATACAGGGCTAGATGGGCATTCCTACTGCTCTGCTTTTTCACTCTTGGTAGTTCTGATTCTGTGAGGAAATTTAAGCCAGATTAAAAAAAGTTCATGGGCACAACTCCATGAACTTCAAAAGTTAGAGTCTTACTGATTCATATTGTCATTAATTATGAGATGTGTCTCCTCACTGTACAACATCACAGAGTGAAGGTTGAAGGATTTTATTATTTTAATTCTTGTGAATCAAAACTTCACTGATGTTCCTGTCAGAGGTGAAAGAAAAGTTTGCATCAGTGATGTATATATCACATAAAGCATCAGCTGAGAGTGTTTGATTTGATTAGGGAGACAGGACTTCCAGTGCTGTCCGTCATGATAAGAGCACCCTGGATTTTTAAAATGTGTAAAATTTTCAACAGAAAATCTCAAGAGGTATGGATTTTCTTTGGAGACCTTAGTTACTTGTTGTTTCCCTTTGGGTAGGCCACAGAAAACAGATGCTTTATGCATATTTTTGTTCCTTGTTTTGTCTAAGTTTAATCCAGCCCAAGCCCCCAGTGGTGAGGTCCCTGACTGTGTGTTTTATTGGCTGCATCTGCACAGTACGGACAAAGTCTTCCGATCAAGTAGATCTGTTCAGCTAGCTCTACAGAAGTCAACAGAGCCACAATAAATGTGGAAACTGTGCGCTGTGAATAGCTGCTCACTACAGCTCTGAAAATCTGGCCCATCTTCTCTAAGTGCGCAGCCAGTAATGAGCATTATTCTAGGCACCAGTTTACTAGCTGGTTGTTAAAATCCCCTTTGGAAATATGAAGGGGAGATCCATGGGTTTTTAAAGTCAGAAAGTTTCAAGGTGTCCTAAAGTTTCTTTTGGACAGAGGTTTGTGTTGCTCTTTGCTGTAACCGAAGCACTGAGAAGTGACTTTACATCTAATTTTGATCAGACAGGGAAGGGGGAAGGAGCAGCCCTCAGTAGTTAATAGCAGACAAGGTGATTGCTAATTCACTAAAGCAAATCATATATATTTTAGTTTAATGGTGGCCTATCCTTTGTAAACATGTGTATAGAAGGCTGTGGGTCCCCCCAGTGACATCTGAGCAGGGGTGATGTGACACTAGAGAAATAAAGAAAACCAGACACCAGGCAGTGAGGAATATATCAAATTAAAACTCCTTAAAGAAATCTCTTTTCCTATTTGCTAAATCACTCATTTTGTAAATGTCTTTGCTGTCGGTGTTACCACATACAATGTGATCAATAATATTACTCTCTGGTATTCCCCCAACTGGCTGGTTGAAGAAGATGCTGGGCAGGAGAGAAAGGAGGTGGGATGTGGAGAGCGGGGGCTGGGAGGAGGAAACTGTACTTGATCCTTATGGAAGTCAGTTAAAATTAATTGGAAAAAGCTTTTAAAGACCTAAGATGAAGACCAAATGTATCTCAGACCTGCGGCCTCATCCCCGACACTGAATGCGAAGGTCATTGCAAAGCTGTAGATTTATGCGGAAGGCTTGGGTGATGGAAAATGAGACAAAAGCATTTGGATTTTATTATTCCATTTACTCTGACCCTGGGCCATAAAGGGTTTGGAGAGCCTGTTTTATGTATTCAGCTGGTTGCCACACTGACAAGCATTTGGAGCCACTTAAATAAACCACCCTAACCCACAGCTGCAACAACACCATATCAAATACAGGTTAGAGTTGAAATCTAGAGCCAGCAGCACAGCGTCTCCAGCAGGTGCATGCAGAGTGTTTTTTAACCCCCTTGATTTTGGAATATTTCCCTTATTTATCCATCAGCTTTGATTTAAAGACTATTTAATCACCACTATAGATTCCAGGTTAAACTGTGCACACATGCACACATACTAACATATGTACTAGCTGAGCAAGCCACTTTCTAAGGCTACTCCGGTTTCCTAATTTTCCAAGGGACTAACACAGAGTTTGAAAACCTCACGTTTTGGGACAAAGCTGGGGAATGTAGTCTTGTCTGCCACTTTCCAGGCTGCTCTATACACACACTGAATCTCTCAGGTTCCGGGCAGGCACTACTGATGTGGAGCAACAAGAGACAGGAAGGAGTAATGTATTGAGAAGGAGTAAGAATTTTGCTTAGAAAGAAGGGAAAACAGAGCATGTGTTTGGACTGATGACAGCAAAACTAGGTATCCAGGCGTGCTGGGAAAAGGCAGACATCAACCGCACATCAACTCACTCAGAAATCAGTGGGAAACCTAATATTGAGTTTCCTTATGTGTTTTCCATGCTCTGTGTAAAATGTTAAGATACTCCAATGGGCTACTGGAGATGTTGTGCTTACATGAGGGTAGAGAATCAAGTTTAAGTGATCCACAGACATTCATATTTTCTGAAAAATTCACTTTCACCCTGCCTGCTGCTCTTTTGTTCCAATTTGCCATTAATTCTGTGTGATTGCTCATACTCTTGCTTTCAAGTGGCAATATCACCAGTGTGGATGCAAGTTCTTGTGAAAACTGCTACGTTTGCTCACACAAACCAAGTTACTCATTTATTAGATTTAACGAAAGTAATTCACCTTTAAATAGTGATCACAACTATTCAAGGCAAAAGATTTAAAACCCAAGAGCATTTTAAAAAATGGCAAAAGACTGTGTCAAATGCATTTGAGTAACAAACGAGTTCTAATCTTCTCTCAATAACCCACAAGCTGGAGAAAGAGGCTAATTTATGTGCTGTGAATTTAGCACTCAGCCTCTTCCTAGAGGCTATTCTTTCAGAAAAGATTCGAAACATGAGATGACTGGAATGAAATGTTAGAAAAAATTGCACTGCACTAGTCCGTATTTTCTAATCATGGCTAGATAAGCAGAAGACAATGGTTTGTAGTAGTTTTAACTCCTAAATTCAGATTTTCTGTGGTTTATTTTTGTCCTTGGTGCATCTCAGTAAGGATCAAACTGAATTCTCCTAACCAGCACCTCTAGTCATGCAGTATTAGGAATATTGCAACAAAAGCTAGAGTAGCCAGGACATCTTGCAGTCTTTTTATTTATTCTTATTTTGTATCATTTGTATTTAATTTTGAGTGTCAGCCATTGTCTATCTAATAATCTAGAATAAAACAGGAACTGATAACGTTTAACAAAATTCAAGGTCTTTTTTTTTTCAAAGGAAGCATCTCTCATGAGAGTGAAAGGACAATAATATCAATTCTTGCTTTCATAAAAAAGAGAATGCAGGCAACCTCATTTTCACAGAATCACAGAATCACAGAACCAGGTTGGAAGGGACCCATCGGATCTTCTAGTCCAACCATTCCTATCAAACACTAAACCAAGTCCCTCAAGACCTCATCCACCAGTGTCTTAAACACCTCCAGGGAAGGTGACTCAACCACCTCCCTGGGCAGCCTGTTCCAATGCCCAATGACCCTCTGCGTGAAAAACCTCCTCCTAATCTCCAGCCTAAATCTCCCCTTGGGGAGCTTGAGGCCATTCCCTCTCGTCCTGTCCCCTGTCACTTGGGAGAAGAGGCCAGCTCCCTCCTCTCCACAAGCACCTTTCAGGTACTTGTAGAGAGTAATGAGGTCTCCTCTCAGCCTCCTCTTCTCCAGGCTAAACAACCCCAGCTCTCTCAGCTGCTCCTCATAGGGTCTGTTCTCCAGCCCGTTCACCAGCCTCGTTGCTCTTCTCTGGACTTGCTCCAGAGCCTCAACATCCTTCTTGTGGTGAGGGGTCCAGAACTGGACACAATATTCAAGGAGCGGCCTCACCAGTGCTGAGTACAGAGGGAGAATCACTTCCCTGGACCTGCTGGTCACACCGTTTCTGATACAAGTCAGGATGCCATTGGCCTTCTTGGCCACCTGGGCACACTGCTGGCTCATGTTCAGTCGGCTTTAGACTTGAATTTTAGACTTGAAGATGATGTTACATGATAGACAGTAGATGCAAGACTAAACTAGAAATACTAATCAGTATTCTCTTCTGCATTTGGAGGGAATGATCATAGAATCATAGAATCATAGAACAACCAGGTTGGAAGGGACCCATCGGATCTTCTAGTCCAACCATTCCTATCAAACACTAAACCAAGTCCCTCAATACCTCATCCACCCGTGCCTTAAACACCTCCAGGGAAGGTGAATCAACCACCTCCCTGGGCAGCCTATTCCAATGCCCAATGACCCTTTCTGTAAAAAACTTCCTCCTAATCTCCAGACTAAATCTCCGCCGGCAGAGCTTGAGGCCATTCCCTCTTGTCCTGTCCCCTGTCACTTGGGCGAAGAGGCCAGCTCCCTCCTCTCAACAACCTCCTTTCAGGTAGTTGTAGAGAGTAATGAGGTTTCCTCTCAGCCTCCTCTTCTCCAGGCTTAACAACCCCAGCTCTCTCAGCGGCTCCTCATAGGTTCTGTTCTCCAGCCCGTTCACCAGCCTCGTTGCCCTTCTCTGGACTTGCTCCAGAGCCTCAACATCCTTCTTGTGGTGAGGGGCTCAGAACTGAACACAGGATTCAAGGAGTGGCCTCACCAGTGCTGAGTACAAAGGGAGAATCACCTCCCTGGACCTGCTGGTCACACCATTCCTGATACAAGCCAGGATGCCATTTGCCTTCTTGGCCACCTGGGCACACTGCTGGCTCATGTTCAGTCGGCTGTCGACCAACACCCCCAGGTCCCTCTCCTCCTGGCAGTTTTTCAGCCAGGCTTCTCCCAGCCTGTAGCTCTGCATAGGGTTGTTGTGCCCTATAGTCTGATAGTCTGAAACTTTGCTTGATTAAACCAACAAAGACCTTCAAGTGCCTGAAAGCTCCCCCTTTTTTTAGCACTTGTGGTATGGTTACAAAAGGTGAGGATAGTCTTTCTTGACTTTCAGATATCTATATCACAGCTGTCTACACGTGAGATGGTCACCCTTCAGCAGACAGAAATGGGGCACTAGGTCTCACCCTGAAGTAGGCAGACCAGATTAATCGTGCACTAGAAATCCCCTTTTTTCAGTGTTTCAATGAGGAGATTCCTCTATGTTTTACAGATATTTAACATAAGAACTGGGTGGAAATTAGAGTTTTTTCCATGTTAAAATCTTCAAGATGTTTGTTGTAAAATGATCTGACAAAGAAAAATTTGTATTCTCGAGAAAAATCCTCCCCAAACTGAATCAGTGTTGAATTTGAGGCTTTCTCACTGAAATATTGAAAACCTTCTATTTAAAGCAAATACCTGCTGCATAAAAAAGTGCAAAGACAGTTTTTAGTCTGATAATGTTGTCTACATTTATACAATGCTAACTATAGTCCAGACAAGTTACTGAAGCTAACAGCCTACATAGTCACACCTGTGATATTAGCTGCTAGAGAAACAACAGGAAAAACTTCCCTGTTTCTTTGGTTGTTATAACTTGAAATCTTCCATAAGACACTTCCATGGTCCCGAGTAAAGAATGAAATGACAACCAAATCCAAATGGGTTTCAGCATTCAGAATTGATTCCTTTCTGTCTTGTCTAATGCTCTTCCAGCTACACTAGTAGGGAAAGTACCAGTACATAGGAAAACAAGCAATCCCATACCTTGTGCCTTCAGTCAAATATTGCAGAGTTTAACTGTGATGTCCATGATGACTACAGAAGCAGTTCAGAAAGATGGGAGGAATGAGTGGAGTCCAGCAATTGTCATATTGTTGCATGGAAAACTGTGGTCATTTGACTCATAGTCACTGCTGCATGTCCGGTGTTACATGAGACAGAAAGCAAGCTGGAAGAACATAGTATTAACCTGTTTAATTCAAAAGAAAAAATAACCAACCCAACCATGTGTAGTGATTCCTGCTGATCAGTAACTTTCACTGAAATTGGGACAGTTGCATTTTAATTGACTTTTCCCCCTACAGCATTGCATTGGGAAATCAACTCTGATATACTTGTAGCAAGGTGGAAAACAGTTGAACTCTTGTCAGGTTTCTGTAGAGATCAGATGGTATTTATTTGCTGCGGTGCTCTCCTGGGCTAGATTCAAACTCAGGTTCTGTAGATTAGAGGGAAAACCTTTGGAGCCTCAGATGGATTTTATGCTGACTAAATTTAGAAATATTAGCAATTAAACCTGAAGCTGGGTTCCTTTTTCTTGGCATTCCTACAAAATGTTGCATTAAGGACAGAACAGGGTGAAAATAAGGGCTGGTGGACTAAGGAGGAGGATAAAAGATTCATGAATATTTCTGCTAATAAAAAGTGCTGAGCTTGGCCTATTTGATTCATGGGGTCATATTATGCATTACTTTTGAGTATTCAGATGACCTCCAGGAATTTGTAAAGCTTTCATAAAAATATAGAATTCTTTGATATTTAGCCTGAAGTATGCTTTTAAAGAGCACCTATCACATTCAGACACAACTTAATTCCAATTCTGTAAAAAATACTGTTTATTATTACACAGGCCATATTGACAGAGTAGATACTTTTTTTGTCGAATTTTTTTTCTAGGATGAAGTGCAAACACTTAATTTGTTTTGAGTATGTTCACTGTTTATTGCTATCATTCATTAAAAATATGGTTGTAGGCATCTAGGGAGAAGGCAGAAGTGGTACCGTATGAGCTGGATAGGCAGTTACATCACTGACTCAACCAACAGCCACAGCCAAACTGGTTTTGAATGCTCCATCACCTGCATATTATTTCTGCCAAGTTTTTATGAATATTTCTGAATAACAAAATGTTAGCAGAAAATCAAAATCTGTTTTCAAGCTGTTATATAGTGAAAATCATAAAAAAAAAAACCCCAGTAAAAATCATCACAAATATTGTTGGGAGAAAAAGAACACAAGGAGGAGGAAATCCTGGCCCGGTTGCCCATCATATAACTTTGTGAAATATTTTTTGTTGTTTTTAGGTCCTCCAGCTAAATGCAGGCTCTGAACAAAATCCAGCTCTGCCGAGCAAACTGCTTCCTAGCTGCAAGCATGGTGACTATTCCTGCAAACAAAGAGAGGAAAATATGTAAATTTAAACAAATTCACAGTTCTTTTTCCTCAGAAAAAAAAGCTTTCATGTTATTTGAAATAGCCAGACTGCTAGAGTAATGTTCTTACATATAAATGGAAATCCTTTTTGATATTTGCACTACTGATTTCTGCACTTTCTTTAATCTCTGCTTTCAAATTAATAGACAATAACATCAGATTCCTTCCTTGGCTCACTCAGCACTTGTGCATATTTACCCAAGTGTCTAGAGTGGAGATTGTACACATATCTCTAATCCACCTGCCTATGTTAGTTAAAAGCCCAGATAAAATCAGCAGCACTTAAATCTTAACCTTTTAAGTCTGAAATGTTTTTAAAGTCTGGGCTCATGGCAACTCCACTGAAGAGGGGGGTAGAGTAGGAAGTTGAATATAAAACATTTCACAGCTTGAACTATTGTTTCTTGCCACTGGAAACTAAGCTCAGGAGTCCTGCAAGTGTGTTACTCTGAGAACATTAGTAATGCTGACCAGCTCATAAAGTTTGCAGCAGTGTTGAGTGCTCCTAGCCTCCTAGAGTCAACTTCATTTTCCACCCCACCAATGCAGCGCTTCTGAAAAAACTAGCAAGCGAAACAGAAGCAGGAGGAATGTGAGCTGTGATATTTGTCGCTTTCTGTCCTCAGCTTTGCCTTTTGTTTCAGTGTTTGGCTCTGGACTCTTCAGAGGCCACTGAGTGATTTAACACCTGGACAGTCTGGGGACAGCAAAGATACTCTAACAGCATATTGTGCTCCCTTCTTCCTCAGAGTCAAGCCTCTTGTTGGCTTCCCTCAGGAGCTGGGCCTGAGCAACAGCTTCACCTATTCCTTAGAGAACGAATAGTTTGTTTATACAGAAGAGATGAATGGGGCAGTAAGGCCATTTAGGTCAGATATTTAGCATGAAAAAAGCCATCGGAATCACCCTGCAGTATTGCCCAAGGAAGTTAGGAGCAGTTGAGTACAAAGGTGTACTCACATCCTCCTCTTCTGGGGCTCCTTGGGGAGCACTTTAATCGGGAAGGAGGGCAATTTACTTGGGTTGCTGTGTGTGGAGGTATGGAGACAGGCGGTCCCAGACATGTCTCGTGGGAGGCAGCATTGCTACCTGAGCTGAGCAAGGGGCGGCACTGTGATCTGTGGGTGTTCTCTGGGCACCTCTTCAATCTGTTACACTTCTCCCTGTGCCACACATCTCTTACATCTGGGCCCAAGCCTTAAGGATTTTTTTTTTTTTTTTGTTTACTCCTAAGCTGGCACTAGGGGAAAGGGCTAGCTGGGAACATGGATGGGGAAAGTATGTGTGCATCTTTCTTTTTCGCCCATCTCTTCTTCTCTCAATCTACCCTCAACAAGGGTGCCTATAGAATATAGCATAATGCTGCATTGTTTGGTTAGGGATTTAATTTCACTCCATCACAAGCTACCATTGGAGCCCTTGTCATTGCAATTTGTCACACTTTTTTGTGTGCTATATCTCACTGAAGTCACATCTCCTTCTCAGCCCATTGCATAATCTCCTAGTATGGAACAAAGCTCTCCAACATAATGAAAGAGGTGAAATCAGGAAAGGGAAAGTCAATGGTTACCGTTATCACTATAGAACTTGCTCCCACTGTCTCTGCAGGTTCAATCACACCACGCAAAGCAGAATAAGAAGGACATGCTGTGTGTGTGTGTTTTTTTTCTAAAGCCCGTTTATTGAATCTACAGGCTGCTGAGAATCTACTATTGGCTGCTGAGAGATGTAATCCTATTCCCTCCTGCAGACCACCAGCCATAAAGAGGCTGCGGGATGTCCCACTGGCCCACCAGGGAGTTGAGAGCCTCCAAAATAGATATCACAGGGAAAGGAGTGGAGAAATCAGTTTGCTTTAAAGGAGTGAATTGACTCACATCTCAGACTGAATCCACAATAAAGTTGTGCTTAGGAAAAACACCCTAAACATTCAGAAAGAAGAGCGAATACTGTGCTTTAAAGGTAAAAATGAGCATCTGCCAAAATAAGCAGGATTTCGTTTTCTGTAGGAGGGTGGTCAAGAACTCTGTTATGTGTTGAAGGCTGAATTTCAAAATGTGAGCTGACTGCTTAAAGTTTATGGGGAATCGTATGGCAGTTTGTAAGGTTGCCCACGTGCTCAGGGCTACACACCTTGCTGCACTGCTTCACCAAGGACTTCAGTATCTTCCCTGCATTGCTCCTGGGGCATTATAATGATGTCTTCATGTTCTCACTCGATTAGGAATTAGAAACTTGAATGAATTTGAAATTCACTTACGATGACATCACTGTAAATGGTGTGTTGATTCTGGAAAGGTGATGTGTTCTAAGGGAAGCAACTTCATGAAGTCCTGTGTGGATGTTGCTATTGCTACTTTATGGAAGGGAAAGGAGTGGCCTGAGACAGACAGCTAGTTCGTAGGTCATTTTTGTTCATTCCTGTCATTGCCACCCTGCCTGCTCAGAATTTGTATAAAATCTGATAATTCTGCTTCAGGGTCCAACTTCTATATCTGGGCTCCCAGATTTGAAATATCTAGGAAAACATTTTACCAGGCTGGAATTCACAGGAAACCCCTCTGATTTGCAGTTGCAGCTTACCAGAAACAGCAGCAGAATTATTTTGAAAATGTGTAACAAGGTCTTCTTAGACTTAAATAATGTCCTCTATGAGGAATTTAGATTTCTCCAAGAGGGACAAAAAGAAAGAAAAATCTGAAACATGAATTGTTTGTGGCTTTGGGTGAACTCTTATAGTCTAATTCCTGTTAAAGGCTGCTTTTTTAATATAAAAATTACATTGTTTGAAACTTTGTCCCCAGTTTTTATCAGCTCTAAACACTGTCCTTTCACATTAAATACAGAGAAAGTATGAAGTATTCACAAGACATGTATCAATTTGACATCAGTGTAACATTTCTTAAGTGGCTCATTCAGGACTGAAGCCCATGACTAACAGGCAAATGGCAGTGAGATACAAGGAAAGATGGTTTTACAAAGGAGAGCAATAAGAAAGGAAAATGTTACACTGTTTCCACCATGCTTTTTATAAGGAAGATCAGGATAACAATGAGTCACTATGGAAAGGATTTATTGAGCTATGGAGCTAAAAGTCTGTAAAGATTAAAATTCTGATGGGGTTTGGATGGGGAATTGTTTCTGAGTTTAGTTTTATCCAGCACACTGTCCAAGTTATTAATCCCCTTGTGTTTTCTAAGCTGGGTAACTCATTGTCGATATGCTCCCTGGGCCAATTTCAGGCATGCTGGCCCACAGACTAGTGTAATATTTCTTCAGGCAAATCACTGGGTGGTCTTGTCTTGTCTTGTGAAGAGCGAGAAAGAGATAGCAGGAGACTTTCAAGACTGCCCTTGCAGGCACAGGCCTTTGAGTGGAAAATAATCCACCTGGAAGGACACTGTCTTTGCAAAGAGGGGCAGCCAGCACTGTGATTGGGAGATAAGTTAAACACTGAAATGTTTTCAGCAAAGGTGCAATTTGTCAGTGAGAAGCGGGGCTAGCAATTCAGGCTTTCTGGTGTCTGTTAGCATCTGCCACATATATCCACTTGCAGCTTCTTGGGAGCAGATGAGCACTAGAAAGCAGGACACTTCACTGCCACATGAAAGCAGGTGACTGGCATCAGCCTTCAGTTAACCCTCCTGACAAATCCCAGAGATGTGTTGACTAGCTGCAGAAATTGTTTAGTGTCCAGCTTTCCTCAGTGATGGCTGTATGATCTCTTGCAGCTTAAGACACAAAGGGAGACAAACTGGGACAATCCCAAGTGAAAATAAGTAGGCAGGGGAAGTATATTGTGATATGAAGCTCCAGAGCTTCTATCAGCTGTTTTTTCCTCACATTGTGACTGCTGAGTTGCCCTTGGAGAAAGAAGATATGGCTTGAAAAAGAAGCAAAGGGTTTAGTTTGGGCAGTTTGTTCCTACAGGCAGCATCTACCTCCCATGACTGCTGTCAGAGAGGGCAAGATACCCATGGGTAGCAGGAAGGAGCGCTGACTCAGTGTTTCACATGTGATTGTACAGAAGCCAGCGGAGCCCCTTCGTGCTAATCCCTTGGTGTCTCTGAACTGCTGAGGAGGTTGATCTCAGGTCTTGCCCCCAAAGACAAATGCTTCAGGTCAGATTCACTGTAGCTAGAAGTTTTTGCAACTACATCCCCCTGCAGTGCTTTGTAAATCAGGAAAGAATATCATGTTTCGTGAAGAAGATCATGATATTATCACTAGGCATTAGATTCAACAGAGAGGAATTTGATGAATTTGTTACTCCTCTGCATAGTTCCTCCAGTTTTGCTTTTGTTACAACAGTTTATATAGGGTAAGGAGATAGGATGGAACTAAAATCCTTTTATTTTGTTGTGGAAAGCTGTTTTTTTACAAGGAAAGATGTTCATAGCTCAAGAATGATTTAGAAAAAACAGCCCACTGTCTGAATTTATCCAAATTACCTGTACTTCTGTTAGCACAATAAGTCATGAGATTCATAATATTTCTATTTCTTGTTCTAGCTGGAACTACTACTAGAATATTTTTGTGTGTTGGTCTGGCATTCTCAGCTCTGATCCCACCTGGAGGGAGTGAGTAAATTGTACCTGAGTGGGAAACACTTGGCTGAGCTTTTCAGAACACTGAACCCCAGCATCAGAGATGGAGACCTAAGTGTTCATGTGATCAGGCCAAGACTTGAAGAACAATTCTGTGTTTGCTCCAATAAAGCCAATCCTGGACTACCAGCATAAAGGCACCAGAGGAGACATATTGGCTGCCTTTGAACTCAAAAGTCAGAAAAAACCATCACTAAATTCTGAATGAGAATGAACATATGCCTGAATACCTTTATTACCTTTTTTTTTTAGTGTAGCTTGCACAAAAAATTCATGAATCTTCAGCTAGAAGTTGTTTTTTAAAAATTCTTGTTATTCTTGTGTATTAACCTCAATCCACTGCTATAAATTAGGCAGCCTGACAAACACAGTATCATTTGCTACAGCCCTTCAAAGATTAATTGTAAATTGGAATAGTGTACTAATCCAAATCTCTGTTAAAACTCCAGTCACTGGGGAGTATTCTCCATGAACTTGTTAGGGCCAATCACCATCTTTTTGCACTGCCTGGGTGATACTAAACAACCAGAAGTAATGGAAGAAAATCTGGGCCTTTATTACAGAATAATCTGCAAAACAATTTGAAAACTCATATCAAAGAGAAAGGTTGAGTCTTGATTAATAAACATCTAATAATGAATGTCTCGTAGCTTTGAAAACTTCTGTGTAACAGCATCACTCTCCCTTTGTCTGGATGGACAAGCAAAAATGGTCTGAACTAAGCTTTGTTTAAAGGATACACCCATAAATGAAGGGAGGCAGAAAACTTTACTGCCAATCAGCAAGTTTTCACAATGCCATAATCTGTTCCTATTTCTAGGAGTCTTATGTAGTGATAATGATATGGATTTGTTTGAGGTTTCACTCAGTAGTTTTGTTGGGTCCTAATGTCACTAAACTCCTGTCATAGGAATTTAGGACATGGATTCCTGCTCTGCAAAAAACAGCCAATAGGACCTAGGCAAATCACTTCTGATCAGGTTTTCAATGGTTCTTGGAAGTGCTTGAGCAGGTTAAGTGCCAAAATCCTAACAATTTAGTTTTGAAAACTGTCTTCAGCCTCCCCAGCACATATTTTCATAGGTATTTATGATTCCAACTATCTCTGAGGATTTTCCCCTCTGTACTTTCAGCAAAAGATGGTTAATAGCACTACCCTATCTACCAGGGATGTTGGGATGATATGTACATTAAAGATTACACAGAAGTCATTTAGGCTGGCTGATCTCATAGGTGTATTTATATGGTCTGATTCTCTTCCCATGAACTTGTTTGAAATAAATGGAAATGCAGGGGCAATAAAACTAGTGTCACCAGAGAATGAATCTGATAATGTGATATGCTGTTCAGAGGCTGACTGGAGTGCCCTTTTTATTTGGAGAGGGCTCGTTTCTGTTAGACACTGTTGAGGTAAGTATAGGATGGAAGCCCTTCATCTTAATCTCTCAACACAAGTGTGGGGGCAAAAAAAAAAAAAAAAAGACTAGCTTTTGCAGAAGCAATTCTACTTATAAAGCCACTGCCTAAACTAGCTGAAATATCAGAATTAACCTGGTATTCATTGTACCTACCCCTTTATTTTTGAAGTGAAGTGAGTACAAACTTTGGTTCTGAAAGATGGGAATTTACACTCCAGCAAATAATTGAACGTTAATGACATTCAGCCAGTATGGAAGCTTATATTTTATAGGAAACTGGATTGGCTATGCTTGAGAAATCTTAGGGCAGACATTGCCCTAAGACTTACACATCTGCATAAAGTCTACTACATTAGAAACTGAACAGAATGGCCTGTCTCTCCCACGGTCTTAAGTTAACACTTTTCTTTTGTCTGGGGCATCCTTTTCTAAACTTGAAATCCAATTGGCCAACAATTAAAGCCAATTAGCACGTGAGGAAAATAAACTGCAGACCCCACTTCTATGTATTTCACAGGCTGTTAGAAAGTCTAGTTAGCTCAAGGCATTAGCATAGTTCAGTATCGGTTGAGGCACACAGCAGAGACTAGTTGGCTTAAAGTATTAGACGACTGCGATAGCGTCCTGGCTGAGCAACAGTGTTATTCTGGGCTCACAGCTGCCAAACATTCTTGACAGGAGATGAGGCAGATGTCCAAGGACAATCAAAGAGAGAAGAAAGTTTAAGCCAACGTTTGCCTATCTCATATTCTCTACTTGATCCTCTCCTCAAAGACAAGGCACAGCTGTTGCACTTCAAGATCTATCTGGCTGAACCCAGCAACTACTCCCTTTCTTCCTCCTGGCCTGCCTGAGCTCTCTGTGTGTTGGACTTTGGCAACCTACCAGACCTCATTAACTCCTAACAGGACAATTCATGACATTAAATGGGTATTATTTAATCTTTTTGTATGTGTGTAAGTATCTGAGAACAATTCTGCTGCATACTAATTGCATGAAAATGTGGCGGATTATAGTTATGTGAGTATTGCCCGCCAGTCTACAAAGGATCACCCTGGGCCACAAGAACAAGCACTGTAACATTAACAAGGTGATTTGTTATAGCTGAGATGGCAAAGGTGATACAAAAACAGCAGACAAAAAGTGTTTCACAGACAGAGGCATCAAGGGGCTCGGTCATTTTGCTCTCACTGATGAATAAAAATACAAGAACCGTTGTGATAATGAACACAGTGAATGATAGTAGATGTATTAGTAAGAACAGAAGTGTCATATCTATAGCTCCCAGCCCATCACAATAATTTATCCCGCTCAAAACCTGCTCTCTGGAGCCTTCTTTTGTAGCTGATATTTTGATTTGGGCAGGGAGTGAGCTCTTGGCCAGAATTTGTGATTTAGGTCAATTCCTCCTGCTTTTTTTTTTGTTTGTTTGTTTTGTTTCCCGAGTCCCACAGCAAGTCCTGTCTCACAAGATGTGGGGCATGCATCTACCATGTGGCCATATGACATGAGAATGTCTCCAGTTCAGTTCCATAATAGTCATGTGGTAAAGGAAGGACCTTCAAATGCCTCCTTCATGGAATACTTAGCATTTTAGGACCCCAAAATTGGATGGCAGTGGTCTATAGGAATAAGTTAGGATGAGGAAAACTTGGGCCTTAACTGTAGTTTACTCCGTAGCCCTCGGCAAATCATTTACTTTCTTCATGGTTTATTCTGAGCCACTACATGGGAATAATAACATCTAGCTACATTTCAAAAGCACTATGAG